>JACJUY010002585.1:59985-76223 GCA_014220935.1 Platorchestia sp. MABIK | reverse complement strand
CTAAACCCTGCTGATGCTGCTGAAGTACAAGCTGTCAGGTTACACGGATTTCTGCTGAAGAAGTCCAACAACTTTCAAGATCCCTCCGGATCCCCTCCGCTAAAGAAGAAGAAGAAGGAATATTGTTAGTAGGCATTGTATGTAAGATTATTTGCGGTATTTTGAATGATAGAATGAAATATTTAGTTGAAGAACTAGGAGTCTTTGGAGAAAAGTAGAATGGTTTTAGGCAAGATAAACGTAGTGAGAATAATCTGTTTATAATGAGTTAAATAACTGAACTAATGAGGAAGGATGATAAGAAAGTATATTTAGTATTCCTGGATATTGAAAAGGCGTATGACAGAGTAGATCGGTTTAGGCTGTTTGCAATCTTGGGAAAAGTTGCATTCAGTAGAAAGATAGTAAATATTGTGCAAAATCTGTATGAGAACACAAGCGCTATCTACAGTTTAGGAAATTTGGAAACTGGGCAAGTGAGGAGTGATAAAGGCATGAGACAGGGCTGTACTCTGTCTCCACTGTTGTTTGAATTGTACACAGATGAATTAGCAGTTCAACTGAGAATGAGTGGCTTAGGATTGAAAGTTTGTAAGGAAAAACTGAATTGTTTGTTGTACGCTGATAATGCGGTTGTGGTTAGTGAATCGGCATGAGCTACAAAGAATGCTTGACATTGTGAATGAATATAGTACAGATTTAAAGATAAACTCTGGTGCTGATAAAAGGGTTAATATTGATTTTAGGCCTTCCACAGATATTATTAATTCTGTTCCAAAGAATCACATAGGGAACACATCTAAAAACATTTACAGGAATAACATTCTCCTTGCTGATGCATTATTTTTGAGTTATTCAACTTTGAATTTATAAGAACGTCATATATAAAAGTGAAGGAACGGACACGCAAATATGCTGTAATACGGTACTAACGTTACAATGGGTGAGGTTAGGGTAGGTTAGTTCAATAAACTAACCTAAAATAACACAAATCAACCTGAAATAGCTTAGCTTGACTTACCCAAACCAAGGCTGTTATTTTCCGCCAAGAAGTGGGCATGTCCCGCCTGAAAAGTGGGCGTCACTCAACAATGGGGCAACCAAGCAACCGACCATATAATGATATTCCTCTCTGAACGTAATTATTGTTATATCTTAAAAATAAGGCATCAGCAAGCAGGATGTCATTCTTGTAAAACATTTTTAAATGTGTTTCTTCAGTGATTCTTTGGAACAGAATTATTAATTTCCGTGAAAGGCCTAACATCAATATTGACCAATAAAAGTAAGGGTATGGTTATAAATAGTGATGAGACTGACAGAGACAGACTGTTTAATATTGTAGAAATCAGAATAGGTAAAACAAAAGAAAATAAATATTTAGGTTGTATGATAATAAAGATGGATGCACTAGAACTAAGGGTCAGAAATTTGCAAAGCAATGCAGTGGAGTGTACAATTCAGTAGTATGGTCAGATACAGAACAAACAAGTATGAATGTGTGAGAGGAGTGTGGAGGTACGTTGCAGTACCTAGTATCATGTATGGTATGTGTGCTCTAGCCTGGAATGGAGGTGACCTTGAGAGGCTGGATATGATACAAAATAAGGTAGGACGTCTGGCATTGGGTGCTCCAAAATGGACAGCTACAGAAGCAATTAGAGGTAACTAATATGGAGTCTTTTTCTAAATAAATTATGAAAGCTGTGTTGAATTATAAGGTAAGAATTGAGAGAATGCAAAATAGCAGGTGTGTAAAGCAAATTTTTGAATAGAATCTGAGTGTAAGCTATTGGGAGAAAATGTGTTGGAGGCATGAAAGGAAACTAAGTATGTAAAAGATTATTTGTGTTAGAATTGGGAGATCTGTAGATGACTGGCTTTTAATGAATGTTGGAGGTGGTGAACCAAGTGGGACTGCAAGAGGGAGAAAAAAGAGATTAAGAGGCAGACAAAAGAGTTTGGATTGAATAAATGGATGCTTAGCATAACGCAAAAGCCTACATTAATCTGGTATATGCAAAAAGAAGTGCCTAAGTGTGAGACATTCTATGATGGTAGTTTTGGAAGCCAACTCTTGTTTGCTGTGAAGTATAAGGCATTGAGCGTGAATAGACGTACATGGAGGTGGAATGAGAATAATAGATTATGTTAGCAGTGTGATAGGGGAGTGGAAGAAACAATTGAACATTTTGTGCTGGAATGTAGTAAGTATAAGCAAGAGAGAGAAAGAGTTTCATGAATATGGTATAGAGAGAATGAGTGGTATACCAGTTATGCTAAAGATGATTGTGGTATGAGCTGTCTGGCTGGATTAGATCAAGAGTGTAATTTGAGTATCATTGAAGCTATGGATTTTTTTTTGTATAGGCCTGGAGTAAGAGACAGTGACTGGAATGAGCCAGTCATGTTGAATGGGTTGTAAGGACCACCATGCCTGGTGATGGTGTTTTGACATACTGGTTATCCCAGTGATATTGTCCAAGGACAGCTTGTGGCAAGGATTGGTAGATCCTGAGTAGTTTAGAGGGCAAGTCTGGTACACAGGCTCTGAGCTCTGTTGTGTGAATATTGTAGGCATTGCGGAGGGAAATTTAGGCCGCTACAAAAGCCCCGACCCTCAAGTTCAAGGCCCTCAGTTCAAGTTCAAGGCTTCATTTGTAGCTCATCTACCTCATAAAACTGGCGTAAGGATAAATATTGCTCAACCCGGTTTGGATGGAAAAATATAACAAGAGCAGAAATGTTTGATAATGAAATTATTTATGTCAATTCCTGTTAGCAGTTATGTGTATTACTTCCCATGAGAAAAAGTGCACATTTAAGTGGTATGAAGGAAATGAAAAATTATGTACGTAGTGTGGTAGTGGATTTAAAGAAACTGCAGAATATATCATTTGGGAATGTAGTAAGTATGTGCATAAAAGAAAGTTCCTTATGAGTGTGGATTTTGAACAGTAGGGCATGGTATGCAGTACGAAGAGATGCAGTTGCAGGCTAAATATGTTGAATGTGACACAGGAGTCTCTGGTTTGAGCTACCAGCAGAGTTGTGGAAGGAATTCAATCTGATTATTGTTGATGCAGTGGAGTATTTTTTAGTGAATGTGTTGAATATGAGACAATGACCTTAACCATCATGTTACTTGTGAATACAATTATTGGATCTATGGGAATTAGCGCTCCCAGGGGGACAATGTGAGGGCCCGAGCTGAGAGTTAGGTAGGTTTTCTTTTTTGTTGAAATGAAATGTTTTTGTTATGTTAAGGACCACCTTTTTTTGGTTCACTGCTGTCCTGTTTTTCAGCACCTACTACTTTCTTCTTCAACTTTGGTCTTGTTTCATAATCTTAATCACAACTTACTGTTTCTATGCCTTTTCTGCATAGATTCCGCATTTTCTTAACTCCATACTAGATGGTGCCTTCCTTTTTCCTCTCCTTGGATCGCATTTGTTGCTGCGGGTAGGGAGGCTAAAACTAACGACTAATCTAATCTAATCTGTTACTTGTGAAATATATGGTAATCTATAAGTTGTGAAGATTTATTTTTGACAAGCTGGTGTCCTCAATATTTCTGTTGCATGCTATGACCCAGGATAACCCTCGAGTAATTTCCTCAGACTTTGCTGGAATGGCTAAAAAATTCAGCGTAATCATCCTTTTATGTTTATATATATTTTTTAGAAAACTGTAGGCTGTACTTGAGACCCTGACTGTTTTTGACTTTCACTTCTGAGTTCTACTTTAAGAAGGTATTAAAAAATTCAAAGCTGCAGTGTCTTAGGTTTCACCATTGACATCATTACTCATATCCAGCTAGAACTGGAAAAATGTTTGCTTTCAGTTTTGATGCAATGTGTAGTTATGTAGACTTGTTAAAAACATAACTAATAAAATTAAATTTTGTATTCAAGTTGTTGGTTAATTATGCATATCTAATCTTTTATTTAATTAATGCGCTAAAGAAGTTGTAATAAACCATTCATTAAATGGAAATGGCTTTTCATATGTATTTTGAATGATGGCATGGTTTGGTATAAGGATAATTTGTTATAAAATATACATTTAAAAATTCTTATGAATATAGGTCCTATGTGTAAAATTTGAATGCGTAAAATTGTGTTAGTTGATGTGCTACTGCTTGACACCTATGTATTGTATTGTTTGTAGCAATAGTGTTTGGTCAATTTTGAAACTTCTCTGCAAAATTTTTTTCAGTTTTAAGTTCTCCAACTACTTTATCTATGCAAAATACTATGTTAACCTGAACAAAAATTTTTTTTCCAAATAATCTAACATATTTTGCCAAAAATATTTACAAAGTAAAGTAAGATATACTGTGCTATCTAAGTAGCAGTACTTCATTAAAAACATCAATATTGTCGAGGAGTTACAAAATGTAACCATGTTTTACAATTAATTTTGATGTTATTAGGATTTTATTTAATTGATGAAATTGTGTTTGTTTGAAAGTGTTTAATTTTCTTCATCCATTTAATTTATTCCACCATGAATACTCCTGTTGTTTTTAGTTCAAATCATTGAGTACAGATTCATTGTTAAAATAAAATTTCATATGTCCTTATATATTACAAGTTTAAAATCATTTGAAAAGTTTCATTTGTGCCAGGTAGGTGTTTACATTTTATACTAATTATATGCAGTTATATGCAGAAGGTTTACTGTAAAGTGTGGACAGACTCTGAAGATACCCAAATATCACTGGCAATAATACCTGGCTTCTGGCCAAATCTATAAATCATTTTAATCATTTATTCATGTCAATTTGTGCTTTTTAGAAATAAAATAAGAAAGCTTAGTATATACAGTACATTAATTTTTTTAAATATTGTACAATTAGGTTAGGCCACTGTGATCTGACACTTAATTGTTCAAACTATACTGCTATTTCAGATTAGAGGCTGTAAAGAGAAAGGATCAGAAAAATCTGGCAGTTAGGAAGAGGGGAAAATAAATTTCAATATATCCGTGATTAGAATTAAGTTCAGTGAAAGCAAATTTTAGCTAATCGCAAGATGGTATAAACTGGGATGTTATAATTATATGTTTTTCTGTTCAGCTCAAATGGTAACTTTGGCTCTTACAAATAATATGTTTTTGTGTGCAGCTCAAATGGTTTGGTGGACAAAAAATTGATGCTGTTTCATAAGTATTGTAGTGACTTGCAAATGCTTTATAAGAAGTATTTTCTGTGCTTATCAATGTACTGTAATGTTAGAGTTATGCTAGTAAGTTATATTACCCCTTAGAGATATTAAGTATAGTTCATCTTTAATTGGATTAATAAACTGCAGTGCAGGATATGTTTGGTTTATGAGTGAATTCCAAAGTATCCATTGGTAAAGGGAAAGGTTGTGATTGCATTGTTTTATTTATAATTGTGTCAAATCACACAATTTGCCCTAACTGTACCTCTTGTGCAGCTTTCAGTTCATTTTGGTAATTGTAAACAATAAATGACTCATCCTGATTCTTCATATGCAACTGACAATCATTTTTGACTGTGCATAGTTTGTTTGAAAGTGTTTAATATCCTTCATGCATTTAATTTATTTCATCATGAATAATTTTGTTGTTTTTAGTTCAAATCATTGAGAACAGACTCATTTTTAAGAAAAAAATTCACATGTGTCTTTTCTGGGAGTAGTTTATTACTGAAGGGTAACTCCAAGCTAAGACCAGTTGCTCTGTAAATGTGTATTGTTTATAAACATTTTAAACTTGCCAGACTCATCATTTCCTATCGTGGCAACAATGGCCTACACACTGATTGTGTGAAGTGTCTGACAAGAAAGAATCACAAGTGCTACCGTGAAATGATGGTCACTAGACTTTTGTGTCGTAACATGCTTTGTGGCAGTGTGTGTCAAAGTTGGCCCCTATGTGAAAATCTCTTTCAAACTAGGTCAAAAGTATTAGTTTTTAAGTGTAGGTAAAAAATGATCAATTCCTGGATATAGTTCAAAGACCATGTTGTGTTCAGGCATAATAATATAGTCTTGCATTGTTTCCCAACTTGGGGAAGCTTCACTACATAATAGTTTAATAGTTGTGAAAAAAAATAATTGAACATTTAGAAAACAAATTGTACATCTCTTTTAAATGAGAAAATTTTGAATATTCTGCTATAAACCAAACTAATTTTTAAGAATTGAAGCACCAACAGCTAAAATGTAATGTATGTGATGAATGTGACGTTTTTGGGATTTTGTTTTAGCTTATTTGAGACTTTATTTCATGAATAAATCAATAAATTAGCTCACAGTATATTTTTTCCATATTTATTCATCACTATGATTTGATTCTATTTACTCATCCTAAACAAACCTTAAATTTTTCAGAAAGTTTCAGACATACTTCCTTGTCTTCATAGCCTGTTATTCATTTGTACAGTTTTCAATTGAATTTGTTTTCATTTATGTGTAAAGTACATTTGTAAAATAACTGTAATAATAGATAATTTGTAAGTATGGCTAATTTTGGTGGAGAGACAAGTAGTTTTCCTGGAAATAGGGAGGACACAACCCAGCCCAACACTCCTAGTACGCCTGTTGCTAACATCGGTAGCAGCGGAATTTTCTTGCGTTCAAAACTGCGGTCTGCCATCAGTTCCTCAAATGACCTCTTCTCTAGTATTTCTAACAGGTGAGAGGCATGGTAGTTACTTATTCTCAAGTTAGAAAAATTTCACAATGTTGGAGTAGAAAAGTATTCTTTCTTTCAAGACTGGTGTGCTATTGGCTCTTTTATGGATATTTCCTCTAGCATATCAAACTATTGATTTGATTAAAGTTTTTATTCTATATTCAAAAGTATTGAAATTTTTTCACTCACATTGTACGATTTCTTCTTCAGTATATCTGGAGAGATGTACTGGAATTATTGTAATAATCTTTTTAGGGATCATTACAACATTACTCTATTTCCTCTTACCCAGCTGCATTGTATGTTCAGAATGTGAATTGTTTTACAGGTTGAGTTTGCTCTCAAATCCTCCTGACGCTCCTCCTCGGCTGCCACCAACCCCACCCGAGCAGCAGCAGAACCTTGCCACCCGAGAGTGGGTGGAGGGGGCCTGTGCGTGTCAGGGAGATGGAGACCCTCCCAGTAGCCCTGAGACAACCATCACCAAACTGAAGGTGTTTTGCAATTCTATCAAGTGTGCTTGTGTCTTGCTATGGAGTCTTGGTCTCCACAGAGTGGTTCATAGAGAAATAAACTCTGCCTTATTTGTATCCAATGTGTTTCTGAAACTTCTCCAAGTTTAAAATTGCTCAAAAATAATTTAATTAGTTCTGAGTATTTGCCATTTGATATCAGAATTTGTGTTTTTGTGATCCACCCTTTCTATTGTGTGCTGTAAGGTATGCTTATGAGTCAAGAGTTTTTCTTAATATTGGCTGTAGTGTAATTTGTCTCAACCAGGTTGTTGGGGGACAGGTGGTTCATCAGATAAGATTATAGAGAGTTAGGATAGCCAAATGTGAAGATCACAAATATATTTTGCTGAGTGATAAGTTAAGTTAGTTGCCTCTACTGTGAAATTGTCTAAGATATCTTTAGTTACCTCCTTCTTATGCTTGGAAATAAACGTTGAACAAAGAATAATACCAGCACAATAATTTTTTCCTGGCTGTAGACTTCATTTTATTTAAGCAAAATGAGGAATTTTTATATTAATACTTAATGTTACCTGTTACTTTACATTGTACTTGTGTAATTCTTTAAAAAAACGTTCTCCCATGCTGCTCTGAAATGTTTCTGCTGTTTTTGTTGGTGTGGGACCCCAAACTTAAAGAAATGTTGAATAGTCATTTCTAATTGCATTGCCTTATTAGGAGGGTTAATGAATTACTGATACAAAAATACTTGTGATTTTGAACTGTCATTTCAGCATCTAAATGTAGATGGCATTCATTGATGTGTTGCCACTGAAGAGTTTAATTTTCAGTCACTGTTGATAGCACTTGACCAAATATCTTGTTCCTGCAGGACAAATTTAAGTTGGAAAACTTACAAGAGAACCTGCAAGAACTGCGACCAGCTCTTGAGGACTTTATGGCCACCGATCACTGGTCAGACCAGTCCTCAACCCTGCCCTCAAACACGCCGCCTTACTCGCCTGGCATTGGTGAGCGCATCCGTGCAGCTCTCAACCCTACACTGGAGCGCAAGCTGGAGGATTACAAGGTGATGTCTCTGTGTGCTGCTCAAAAAAAAATGATAACTTTGGCTCTTGCAAATTATATGTTTTCATGTGCAGCTCAAATGGTAACTTTGGCTCTCTCTTGCAAATAGTATATTTTGTGTGTAGTTCAAATGGTTACTTTGGCTCTTATAAATTATATGTTTTTGTGAGCAGCTCAAATGGTAACTTTAGCTCTTACAAAAATTAATTTTTGTGCAATTCATATGGTAAATTTGGCTGTTTCAAATTGTGAGATGATTTCTGTGTGTGCAAAACAAATGATAACTTTAGTATTACTAATTATGAGGAGATGTCTTACTGTGCAACCCAATTCAATTTTGGCTGTTGTAAATTACAACGGGAAGTTTTCATGTCCACTTCAAAAATGATTTTAGCTGCTGCAAACCATGAAGTTATGCCTGTATGTGCAGCTAAATGATGACTTTAGCTGCTCTAAATTATGAGGTGATGCCTTAATGTGCAGTTTGACAATAAATTTAGGTATAGCAAATTAAAAATATCTATGGGAATTAGCGCAACTATGGGAATGTGAGGTCCTGAGCTGAGAGTTAGGTAGGCCTTCTTTTTGTTAAAATAAATACTTTTTGTTTTGTTAGGGATTTTTTTTTTCAGTTTACTACTGTCCTGTTTTTCAGCATCTCTGACTTTCTTCTTCAACTTATATCTTGTTTCATAACCTTCCTTCTTATCTTGCTGTTTCTATTGCACGGGATCCTTTGCGGGAACACCCTTTGTGCATAGATTTCACGTTCCCTCAACTCCATATTAAATGGTGCCTTCATCCTTCCTCTCTTTGAGCATCTTTGTTGTGGTAGAGGGAGGCTAAAACTAATTTATGATCAATCAATCTAATCAAATTAAACTTTTATTGTTACAGATTAAATGATGATGATGATGTTTTGTGTCCTTGTGATAATTTTGCAGGGAAGACAATTTGTTGCACAAAAATTTGTGGCAGTGTTTTGATAATGTCAACTATGAGTATAAAGCTATCCTTTGTTTCCCGTTTCAGGGAGTTGAGCCATTTATGCATCTGACAGGTTCAATAACATTGATTGTTCAATCATTGCAATAATTCCAGAACAAAAAGGATTGTAAAATCATAGCTTTAAAAAAGGGAACACTAAAATTTTTTCCTATACTCTTGACGAAGCTTTACTGGTAGTTGACTATGCTGATAATGGACTGATGTTCCAAATGTTAATTTTTTTTAAAAAAAGCTATTTTTTCACAATTTCCTGTATTTGCTCCCCTTTTTATTTTCAATAAAACAAACTTGTTTCTCTCTTACCTCACGTAATTGAGCCATTCATGCATCTAACAGCTACCATGCCAACATTTGTTCATTTCCTGTTTTGCAGAATTCAACCATCTATGCATCTTGCCCTGTAGATAAAACATCAGGGTTTCCTTGTTTCCGAGCTTTTAGAATTGGCCTTTAATTTGAGCGTTGATTGCAGGCCATAGCAATGCGCACGCTGAGTGGAGAGCCTGCACAGGCCCTGCACAGAGACCCTGAGGCCAGAGCAGCACCTGGAGCAAAGCGGCCCTCCCAGGCCAACTGCTCCATCAAGGTGGACTTGGTGGAAGACTCGTGTACGCCACGGGGCTCCAAGGTGGACCAGCTCGAGTCTAACAGAGAAGGTGGGTGGGTAGTGTACTGTGGCTTTGGTCCCTGTTCTGTGGTTGTGGCCTTCGTGTGTTGCAGCGGCTTTTGTTCTGCTGCTGAGTGGTCTTCTATTTTGTTGTCGTAGATCATTTTTTTATTTCTGTGGTTCTTGTTCTGTTTTGCAAGGGGTCATTTATTGTGTTTTCATAGGCTTTTTTTTTTTAATTGCTGCTGCCTTTGTCCTGCAGCAGTGATTAATGAAGCTGTAGATAAACACGCACATAATTTTGATCATCTTCTGAGAAGATAGAGAGAGTGAACTCAACCTTAGCAATACAATTCTGATGTTCACCTCCCTGTGTACCGGTGAATGTGCTAGGGACTGGTTTATTATTGGTCTTATTTTTTAAATTACATTTTTTCATATTATTTCAATGCCTTATTTATGCTCATGAGTCTTTTTTTACACACCATTATCAAGAATTTACAGGGTGGCACGAAAAGAACTCATGGATTTTAAACTAGTATAATTGTCTCTATTAAATTATCTTAGTTAAAATTATAACTACACCTTTTTCACTTCAAATTAATCCGAGTCAAGTTCAATTTAATCCAAGTCAAGTTCAATTTAATCCAAGTCAAGTTCAATTTAATCCAAGTCAAGTTCAATTTAATCCAAGTCAAGTTCAAATTAATCCAAGTCAAGTTCAATTTAATCTAAGTCAAGTTCAAATTAATCCAAGTCATATTCAAATTAATTGAACCCTAAGTTGAGTTAAAAATTGACTTTATCACTTGTTAATTTGAGCTTTTTTGTGTTAAATATGTGTCTATTGGATGTGATGAGCAAGACTGTCGTTTTCCTTTTAGCAAGGAACACATAAAATTTTTGCAATATAAAAACAAGTTGTCGTAAAATGTGGTAAGTATCTAGTATCAGGAGGCCGAGTGTGATTCAGATCTTTGAGCGGTGTAAAAGATGTAAGTCAATTATAAAAACTTTGTATTATACTCCTCATTAAAATAGTTTTAAAATTCTACATTGACGACAGTATGCATACATTCAAATATTTATGTTCGAAAGGGAATTTTTTGTTACACACACACATAGTTACGAGGATTTATTTACACTTACAGATATTTATATGCGTGAAATCCACTTTATCACATTTACATTAATATATATATAAATATATATGAAGTCATATACATGCAAATACAAAAGATTACTACCGGACGATATGCATTTTTAATCTTTAAAAAAATATAAAAATTCTAATCACTAAGTACTAATGTACGATTCCGTTTTATTACAATTTAAATGAGTACATTACTACACAGATACATTCCTGTTTTAGCAAGAAAAATGTTGTCACTGCTCTCTAATCTTCATCTTTCAATGCAGCATCTATCACTCTGCATTTTTCTTCTTGTGTTTTCTTGTATTTTCCACTCTTTATTCCTTTTCTTACACCTGGGCGTATATTTTCTTGTTCATCTTCACTTGTTTGATAGTCCGTTGATTGGTTGTAGAGATCCATCTTGAGGGAAGCGCTGATTCAAATTCAATGAGAAACACTTTTCTTCTATACTCCTATATTAGAGAAATCGGTACATAAAATACTGAAAAAGGCATTTTTAAAGTTATTTTAAGAACCGGTAGTACGGAATACAACATTACATACATAAAATCCAAATGTATTCCGATATATGTGTGTAAAATTTTACTGTTATTAATTTTAATTTGACTTGGATTAAATTGAACTTGACTTGGATTAATTTGAATTTGACTTGGATTAATTTGAACTTGAATTGGATTAAATTGAACTTGACTTGGATTAAATTGAACTTGACTTGGATTAAATTGAACTTGACTTGGATTAAATTGAACTTGACTCGGATTAAATTGAACTTGACTCGGATTAATTTGAAGTGAAAAAGGTGTAGTATAATTAAACTGGTTATAATACTATATTACCAAATAATTATGCTATTTATCTTACTGTATAACTATACTAGTTATATTACTATATAACTATGCTAGTTATGATAATAACGAGTTTAATTGGATAGTTTTATTTACCATTCCACTACCACCAGTGATATTACACAAGTCAAATCCATGCATTTTTTTTCACGCCTGCTTATACTTCACTTTTTTGTTGGAGTTGATTTTGCGTTAATTGTTGATTTGGCGTTAATTGTTGATTTGGCGTTAATTGTTGATTTGGCGTTAATTGTTGATTTGTTCCATTCCCAGACGTGCGGAGGTCAATAGAAGCCTGTACGCTGCTGCGTGAGCCCTGGGTGCAGTGGTCAGTTGCTGAAATGAACTGTTGTATATTTGCCGTTGCCTTTCAACTTTGGTATATGTTGTGTTTTAATTGTTTTCTCGTCCACTGTTATGGGGATTCTTGGTGTACACTTATTCTAACATGACGTCGGTTTTTAGGGCTTTGATCCATGGATGAAACTAATGAATTTTTAACTAATGAAAATACTAATAACAATAGGAATCTCTAGGCCATTAAACTATGCTTCTGACTTCCATTCCTGTAAAAAGCTTTTGAGGCATAGGATCTGAGATTCACGCATCCAAGTTTCTTAAGGAGATTGCATGGTTCAAAAACATCAAAGTACAAAACGTGACTACGTATTCTGCTCGCATTCTAATGAAGATTTTGGACAAAATTTGTCAAAACACTCCTTGTACTCAGGCTAATGATTTCTGTCTAATTGTGTGATAATTTTAAATCATCTTAAAAATGTATGATTTACTTTACTGATGCGTGTACTTTTATTTAGTTTCAGTTTTAAAAATAACACATGAGCATCCTCTAATTATAATTACGCATCTATGTTAGTTAGCAGATTCTCATTTTGAAATTTTATGTGTCTCATTATCCCTATCGTATTTTTGCCGTATTAATCTCGTAATTTGCAAAAGCCCTATATCATAGAGCTTGTGCAGAAGATCGACTCAGGCTTTGTAGGGAAGAAATTTACGTATGAAGCTCATGTCAAATGCAGAGGCTTCGTCTCCATTGATGGTAAAGTCTTCAGTAAATATTGAAGGGTTCAGTTAAATATTCGTTTGTCAATGCTCTATTTCAACTCTTTTGTGTCGCTCATAAATAATCTAACCCACTAACTTTCAGATTGGAGAATTTCATAGGTACTCCATGTCTATTGACCGGAAGTTTCAATCTGTTGGCTTGCATGAACGATTATTCTGCACGTTAAATAAAGTGTTAATTTATATTCCAAGTGGATAAATTAATTTGTATTGTGAATGACCGTTAATCTGCATGAAAAATGATCAGTTAACCAGCAATATAAATGAACTAGTAACTGAAATGATGAACAAAGAATAAACTCATCTTTTAATTAAGCAGTCAATCTACGTGAAAATTGTCAAAGTAAATTAATCTCTATGGTAATTATGCATTGAATTAGGATTTGCCAACCACTTTTCTGTTGTGATATTTTAGTATCATTCGGTTGTTGTCATAAATTTGTATTCCTTAAACTGGAGTATGTGGTGTTTACTTGTGGCGCATTTAGGATATTATGTATTACTTTTATTATAGTAAAATTAATCTGCGGATGTCCCCAATTGCATTGTTTGTAGCACACTCTTTCCTCAGGGTATATAATTATTGTATGTATGAGAATTATCACTCCCAGGGAGAAAATGTGATGCTCCGAGCTGAAAGTGCCTTAGGGTACACCGAGTAGATAATAGGTTTAGTCAAGTTAGATTTGTGTATCACATGCCATGCAAACTGGCACCCCCAAGGAGACTCTGTTAACACCTTGACTGCGGTGGGTTAAACTGAAGTTCAATATTCAACTCAAATTTAAAGTCAAAAGTGATATCAATTTTATAAATACCAAACATTAACTGTGTCCATTAAATACCATTAATTTAAAATAGATTGTTAGAATTTTTCAAACAGAGCATTAGTGGGTTGTTTCGCAGCACAAAGATCCTAAGCACAACTCACCAGTGGGTCGTATGGCTACGGGTTAATTTACCTCAGCTTTAGATAGGCTTTCAGGGCTTCTTTCTTATGTACCCACTTTGTTTCATTCAGTTTTTGTTCCTTCTTTGTAATCTCTTTTGTTTTTCTCCTCTTCCTTCCTAATTTGTGGCTTCTACAAGCCAGGGGTCCTGTGTGGGAACGCACCGTGTGCATAGATTCCCCGTTTTTAACATTTTATAATAAATGGTTCCATCTGTTTGCTCTCTTGAGATGGCTTTTGTTAAGGCTAGGAAGTTTTTAACTTGTTTAGTAATCCAAGCTAAAAGTTAATTAGGCCGTCCTGTTGTTGACATAGAATAAATTTTTTTGCTTTGTTACAGATCATCTTTTTTTGATTCACAGCAGTCTTTAATTTCTGCGCCTATTTCTTTGTTGTTCAACTCTTAACTTTTTTTGTAAACTTCTTTCAATCTCGCCATATCTGTGGGTCCTTTATTCCATACTAAATGATGCCTCCCTCTTTTTTCTCAAGTGAACACATTTTTTTATGGTTAGGGAGGCTCAAACTAAGTTATAAAATGTTTTTAGGTTACAAGTGAACTTACTGTATACTGATGTGTTTTATTCTCCCCATTTTTTTGTAGGGAAGGTGGCTAAATTACTTCATCAGAGCAAACTCGATCTAACGCTTGCATTCTTCTCTAATTTGATTCTAAGTATTGTCAAGTGCTAAGGGATCTGTATTGGTTCAAGTGTTCTTTTCAGACCAAAGGAGATCCTGGTTTCTGTAAACCAGCCCTAACTTGCCTTAACTTGGTTACAGAAATTGACGTCATTACGTGTATCGGCCAAATCGACCATTATAACAGGCCAAACTTGATCAATTTTTTTTTCAGGTGGAGGGGCTGAAGGCCAGAGCATTTCAGTGTCATCTCGATCGTTCAACTCACTGCATTCGCTTCACGCCACCGGGCCTGACCCTTACGACAAACTCAAGTACAAACAGAGTGAGTGTGGCTGCCTCTCACGTTGCGAGGCGCAATTTTCTTGCTCAGGTAACGCGCGAGGAGGTACAAACACAGTGAGTGTAGCTGCCTCTCTCGTTGCGAGGCGTAATTTCCTTGCTCAGGTGATGAGCAAGAAGGTACAAATACAGGGTCAAGTACAAACACAGTGAGTGTAGCTTCCTTTCACGTTGCATGATGCGATTTTCTATCTCAGGTAACGAGCGAGAACGTACAAATGCAGGACGAAGTACAAACACTGTGAGTGTAGAAACCTCCAGTCACGAGCGGCCATTTTTTCACTTTGGTGATGACTGTATAGACTTGCCATTGAGGGTCTTTTTGTGGAACAAGACGCGAATTATCAGTTTTTAACAACGGTTTTAGTAATTTTCATTGAAGCAACACAAATAGAATTTTGAAATCTTTCAATTCCTGAAGCATGGAAGTCGTTTTACACTGTATTTAATTAGGAATTTATTGCTTTGAACGATTTTTCTGTGTTTATTGTGAGAAAATTCACACACTGAGTTTGTAAATGTCAGTTTTTACAGGATATACAATGGGTGTACTAAATGTACGGTCAAATGTTTATTTATCATAGAGACACAACCCCTGTGGAGGCATAGGATACCCAATAGGCGTGTGTTAGGTATGTCTATCCTCAGCAGTGCGGACTGGTGCCCCCTGGGGGGATGCTGTTAGGTCATCTCAGATATAGGTAGGGCCTCGGAACTTCTGTTTTCTGTGCCAATTCTGCTTATTTTAGCTTCCATGCTTCCTTCGACAGTTGTTTTGCATTGGGGCGCTTCAAATTATTTGATGTTTGGCGATTATTGTTTATTATTATTAAAGTTAAGAATTAGCTTTTTGAATCTTCCCAACAGTTAACCACGGTAATATTTCAAAAATGATGCTCGATTAGTGCGCAATATATAATACTCGTGAGCTTGATCTCAGTTTAATTTCACGTTTGCTCAGTCCTTTCCAACAAGTAAATTCTTTTTACATTTATTGATTATGAGCGCTTCGATTTTATTCCTTCACATCTCGTACATTAGCGTCATTTTAATATAAGTGTTGAAACTGAATAGCTCTTGTACCTATTTGTGAATAGTTTTAGCACCTGTTGTGAATGAATAGTTGTCACACCTGGTGGGAATGAATAGTTGTCACACCTGGTGTGAATAAATAGTTGTCACACCTGGTGGGAATGAATAGTTGTCACACCTGGTGTGAATGAATAGTTGTCACACCTGGTGTGAATGAATAGTTGTCACACCTGGTGTGAATGAATAGTTGTCACACCTGTTGTGAATAAATAGTTGTCACACCTGGTGTGAATGAATAGTTGTCACACCTGTTGTGAATGAATAGTTGTCACACCTGTTTTGAATGAATAGTTGTC
>JACJUY010002585.1:42789-59524 GCA_014220935.1 Platorchestia sp. MABIK | reverse complement strand
TGGTGTGAATGAATAGTTGTCACACCTGGTGTGAATAAATAGTTGTCACACCTGGTGTGAATAAATAGTTGTCACACCTGGTGTGAATAAATAGTTGTCACATCTGGTGTGAATAA
Organism: Platorchestia sp. MABIK; assembly: GCA_014220935.1. Lineage (NCBI taxonomy): Eukaryota > Metazoa > Arthropoda > Malacostraca > Amphipoda > Talitridae > Platorchestia > Platorchestia sp. MABIK. The sequence continues at coordinate 59,408 of JACJUY010002585.1, read as the reverse complement.
ATAGTTGTCACACCTGTTGTGAATGAATAGTTGTCACACCTGTTGTGAATGAATAGTTGTCACACCCGTTGTGAATGAATAGTTGTCACACCCGTTGTGAATGAATAGTTGTCACACCTGTTGAGAATGAATAGTTTTCATACATGTTGTGAGTTCATAGTTGTCATGGGTAATGGGAGTAAATAGTTGTTGTACCTGTTGTGAATGAAAAGATGTCGTACGTGTCGGGAGTAACCAGTTCTCATACGTGTGTCAGCGCTGAGCAGCGGCAGCGTGAGCGATGTCGGCATCAACTCGGCTAGTCTGGACTCAACGGACTCGGACCCTCACAAGAAGCTTTGGATCAGAGATGGTGGGTACGCTTGTGTCACTTCTCAGGTTTTGCCTTGGCCGAAGTAAACTTATGGTAACTCTGATACAGAATAACTGGCGCCACAGACGGGATACGGTTAGGTTACCTCAGCTACAGATAGGCCTTTACGACTTCTGTCTTTCATGCCAATCAGTTTTCATGCCGCCTTCTTCCCCATCAGTACTTGGTCTTTTCTTTAAATCTTGGCCTTTTCTTCTTCCCCTCTTTACCTCTTCATCCCTTTTCTTTCTTTGCCTTTTCTTCCTTTCTTTGCCTCTTCTTCAATTTTCTACTTCTTCTCTTCCTTACTTCTTCCCTTCCCTGCTTCTTTCCTTCCCTGCCTCTTCTTCCCTGCCTCTTCTTCCCTGCCTCTTCTTCCCTTCCCTGCCTCTTCTTCCCTTCCCTGCCTCTTCTTCCCTTCCCTGCCTCTTCTTCCCTTCCCTGCCTCTTCTTCCCTTCCCTGCCTCTTCTTCCCTTCCCTGCCTCTTCTTCCCTTCCCTGCCTCTTCTTCCTTCTTTGCCCCTTTTTCCACTTCCTTCTTAGCATGCCGTTTTTGTGCACTGGGTGTCGTGTGAGAACGCACGTTATGCATTGATTACCCGTTCCTTATAGTCTAAACTAAACGGTCTCTTTTCTTTGTTCTCTATAGATGGCATTAGTTGTGACTTGAGAGTCTTGAACTGATATATAATGTAGGAACAATTGATATAGATGTACAATAATGGAATTGCTTCTTATTTCTTCTACATATAGCAAAAGTGCATAGATATCGCGGTAAAGAAGATCGGTCGAAATTTTGGATACAATAAAAATGGAAATTGTGCTTTGTGTGTGTATGTGTGTGTGCTGGTCTGCCTAGCTAGTAGATGTGTCATTTTGATGCACCAAGCATCAAAATACTCCCTTATGACACATGTTGATGCACCAAGCATCAAAATACTCTCTTATGACACATGTTGATGCACCAAGCATCAAAATACTCCCTTATGACACATGCTGATGCACCAAGCTTCAAAATACTCCCTTATGACACATGTTGATGCACGGAGCATAAAAATACTCCCTTATGACATGTGTTGATGCAACAAGCATCATCCTTCTCTAATTGAGGCATACTTCTTATGAAATTATTTTCTTTTTTAACGTTTGCTGCATAGCTTTATTTTCACCCCAACCATAAATATATTATTGTGTTGACTATCCATTTTAAATATTTGAAGCATTTATTTTACCTTTTCTCTGCAGATCATTGTGTTCTTTCCACTTACATCTATGCAGTTTTTAATGTGACGTGAAGCCGAGAGGTTATTTTATTAATATTGATTTGATTTTAATATTTAATATTGATTTTATATATCTTTTTGTGTTCATGTTCCCCAAGACGCTGAATTCGAAGAAACGGTCATACCGTCTTCAGGTAGAGTCTCTTTTGAGTTTTACCTGTTTTCTTTTTATGGATCATTTTTATAATTTTCAAATACATTGTCACCGATTCTTTTCCTGTGATGGTTATTTTTTCCTACTTATAAACACATGTCACCGAAATTTTCCATTTGAGAACTATTTTTTCCTGTTTAAACACATGTCACAAAATTTATGTACAGTTCTTTTTTGTTTTTAAGTAGTGTATGTAGACTTTTTATCACAAAATAATGGCTGTTCCATTCTATTCAGTACGTGTGGGACTGTAGAGGTTACTGTAGATTATAATGGGTAAAATCACATGTACATCCTACTCATTCCGTTCCACTTTTGCGGTAAAAAATTGAAATTATGTAATAAAAGCAGATCGTTGAATTCATCCATGGGAGGTGGGAGGAAAGAAGGGGTTTGATGTTCTATTCTTCATTGGTTAATTAACTCATTCCCACTATTAAAAATTATTTAAATAGTGGATGAAAGCACTCAGTTAAATTATTTTTGGGGTTTGTTGAAAAGTAGGAGTTTTATGATTGATTCTTCTTCGGCTAATAAAGTGTTAGGAAAAATGAAAAATATGATGTACATTTCTTGGCTGTTTAGATTGGTTTTACCTTGCTGGCTGCAGCTCATAAAATATTTACGTGTTGTAAGTTGGAGTTAAGATCTGGTACTGATGGCGCTTGTACAGGGTGGGCCAGAAGTAACTGGTCCTTCTAATTTGCTAATAAAAGGAAAAGTATGAAAGCCAGGGAGTTGAAACTTGTTTTACTAAAAAGAATGATATTTTTAGGTTTAATCAACACAATGTTTATTAACAGCAAGAGAAACAATGACATTGTTGGGAGAGTGCTTTCCAAATCATTTGATTTCATAATTTAGTAACATCCCTTGGCCTCTTCGTTCTCCAGATTTGTCCTCATGCGACTTCTTGTGGGGCTACCTTAAGTCACGAGTTGTGTAATAAATCCAACAAATTCACAAGTATATAAAAACAACATTTATTATGAAATAGCTCAACTTTCGCCTGTTAGTCTAGGGAGCGTTATGGAAACGACAAAGAAAAGAGTTCTAATTCGTCAAAACAGCTGTGGCCATCATTTAAATGTTATTATATTCAAAAACTAGTGTTGATCAACCATAAAATTGTCATTCTTGCAAATAAAACCAGTTCCAACTTCCTAGCATTCATAGTTTTCCGTTTATTAGCTTAGCAATTAAAGTAGTACATTCTCTGGTTGAGCTATTCACATTTTTTGGAATTATTCAAATCGTTTGTGTATCCTCATTTATTTCTCACCAATTCTCTTTTTTTCACACTAATTCTCTTTCATGCTCACCTATTGTACTTTTTGCTCACCTATTGTATTTTTTGCTCACCTATTGTATTTTTTGCTCACCTATTGTACTTTTTGCTCACCTATTGTACTTTTTGCTCACCTATTGTGCTTTTTGCTCACCTATTGTGCTTTTTGCTCACCTATTGTACTTTTTGCTCACCTATTGTACTTTTTGCTCACCTATTCTCTTTTTTGATCACCTTTTCTCTTTTTTGATCACCTATTCTCTTTTTTGCTCACCTATTCTCTTTTTTGCTCACCTATTCTCTTTTTTGCTCACCTATTCTCTTCTTTGCTCACCTATTCTCTTCTTTGCTCACCTATTCTCTTCTTTGCTCACCTATTCTCTTCTTTGCTCACCTATTCTCTTCTTTGCTCACCTATTCTCTTCTTTGCTCACCTATTCTTTCTTTTGCTGATCTTTCTCATCTTTACTCGCCTATTCTCTTTTTTGCTCACCTTTTCTCTTTTTTGCTCACCTATTCTCTTTTTTGCTCACCTATTCTATTTTTTGCTAACCTATTCTCTTTTTGCTCACCTATTCTCTTTTTGCTCACCTATTCTCTTTTTTGCTCACCTATTCTCTTTTTTGCTCACCTATTCTCTTTTTTGCTCACCTATTCTCTTTTTTGCTCACCTATTCTCTTTTTTGCTCACCTATTCTCTTTTTTGCTCACCTATTCTTTTCTTTGCTCACCTATTCTTTTCTTTGCTCACCTATTCTTTTCTTTGCTCACCTATTTTTTCCTTTGCTCACTTTTTCTTTTCTTTGCTCACCTATTCCCTTTTTACTCACCTGTTCTCTTTTTTGCTCACTATTCTTTTTTTGTGCACTTATTTTGCTTTCCCTTTAGGGGGATACAACTATTGTATCTATAGTAATGAGCACTCCAAGGGGAATATGCGGGGTCCTGAGCTAAAGGTTAGGTAAGTTTTTTGTTGAAATAGAATAGGTTTTTTATTTAGTTATGGACCATCTTTTTCATATCATAGCTGTCCTTTTTTCAACACCTACCACTTTCTTCTTCAACTTTTATCTTGTTTCATGAACTTCTTTCTCAAATTACTGCTTCTACGCACCTTGTGCATAGATTTCACGTTCCCTCAACTTCATACTAAATGGTGCCTTCATCCTTCCTCTCTTAGGAGCATCTTTGTTGGGGTTAGAAAGGATTAAACTATTATCTAACCTAATCTTCTTTCACCTTCCTTCCTAACGCTATACTCAAAGTATACTCAAAGTATAGTTTCTATACTTAAAGTATTCTGTGTTGAAACTCACTTTGTGCATAGATTTCTCAATTTCCTTAGGTTCTAGTATATGGTCCCTGCTCTTTCATCCATGAAAACATCCTTTCAATGCAAACGGAGCCTTGCACTAACTTCTATAATACTATTCCGTGTGTTGGAACTCCCCTTGTGCATAGATTCTTCATTCCTTTAACCAAACACTAAATGGTGCTTTTTTTTGTCTCACTGAAACACCTTTGTTGTGGTTAGGGATGGTTGAACTATCTAATCTATTCCCATTTCACATGCTTCAATTTATATTCACCTTCTTTGATTTTAAATTCATTTTCTCCCATTTCTACTTTTATCGTCTTGCAGTTTGAATTCACCTTTTCAGTTAACTCTCACCTATTTCCATTTTCCATGTACCTACTCTCGTTTTCTATGCACCTACTTCCTTTTTGTATGCACATACTCCCATTTTTTATGTCCCCATTCCCGTTTTTGATGAACTTTATCCAAATTTTCATGTACCTTCTCATACTTTGCAATCATTCAATTCAATTTTTATTTACATTCATTTTAAATACACCTGTTTCAATTCTACATTCACAATATCTTGATCTTGCAAAAGCTGCTTATGCAGCATAATTCAGATTTGTCACTCTGCATTGTTTCTTGTGAAACGCTCCTTCTCCAAACACTAATAATTATAATTATCACAACAAGATATAACTCAAACTAGCTGTGAAAGTACACACTTCATCTTTACTAAGCTCTTGCTTGCAATATTGTAGATTTGCAGCTTTGGGTCTTGAATTTGTTCTGTAATTGACAGCGTAAGGCAAACATGTGTTAAATGCTAGTATTTTTGAAAGAATTACAGGGATAAGGCATTGGTTAGCAGTTTTTGCCTTTCTTATTCATTTGTTCCTAGGTGTCTTGCTGTCTTTGAAACTGTTGCTGCCAGTTTGATGTTGAGGTAGGGCAGTAAGGTTTTATATTAATTGTTTAAAATGACGTATCATTACATTGATTCTATCAATGTGTGTAGCATATCAAGAGGTGAAATCTGACTGGTGATGATTTGGTGCTATTAAAAACATAGATTAGTGATACAAAATTTGGTGAATAATAGAGTATCATTCTAAAATATGCTGATATTTGAACACTAGTAGGCCCTCTTAAGACACATCGAGCCAGGTTGTTTGTGTGAATATTTGGGAAAGACCTACAAAAGACACATCAACAATACAGAGCTATCTCCTGGGTAAATATTGTTTCTCTGCCACATCTGCATAATTTTCCATTGCATTCAGTGAGGAATGCTTTCCTTTGAGTTACATTCCTACTAAACCTACCAGGATTAAGTTGTGAGTATACAGAACGCTGGACCTAATTGCCTGGTTTATGTTACTTTGACACTCATTTTTAGGTGTTAATGAATTCTTCCTCCTCTGTTAATACTCTAAGTTATGTAATTTGCTGACAGGTTCTCAAACTTCGCTCCAGTCCTGGGCATCAAGCCTGTCCTATGACAGCCAGACGGAGGAACCAAACAATCCGAGGGACTTCATGCGCAGCTTTGTTGAGTGCATCTTCAAAGCCCCCGACGATATCACTGCTGAGCAGGACACCAATTTTGCTGAGGTTGCTAAGGTCAGTTGCTTTGAGTAAATCTTCAAAGCCCCTGGCAATGTCAGTGCTGAGCAGAGCGCCAATTTTGCAAGCCACTTGCAAGAATCATTAATTCATAAACTGAAATTTGGAGAGTCAAAAATCGTGCCGTCACTGATGTCAATTTGTGCCATTCCTACACTCTTATGATCAGCTAACTAGTTGAAGAATTCAAAAATTTTACTGCTGAAAGATTTAAAGTTTTGAACTCATGTCTGTGTGTGGGCAATATTAGTACTAATTTCCTTATAGTTAGATTGCTTGGAGACACTAGTGATGTCGCATTGTTTTGTACAAAACTAGACTTCTTTTAATTCATCCGGTACCATGTGTATCGCATAATTTTGGGTTACTCCTATAATGCATGTTACGGTCCTTGATTCTACCAGGCGAACACACGGCAGTGATCTTATGACTTGAGTTGCTCCTATCACAGGAAGAGAAACTCTTGGCAACTTTTGATAACATAATAAAAGAAAGTGTAGTTGACATCGAAACAGGGAATGTACTACTTTACAGCAGCAAGCAGCACAGGTTAGGTTTGTTTTTGTCAACCTATAAGGGGCTTGGCCTCTCTATTGAACTAATGTATGAGGTCCTGGTCACCACACGTTGTGTCGTGTTAAGCTCATGTCTAACTAAGCGTCCTGAATGTGTTCTGAAGACATAAAAATGCAGGTAGTGTACACGTAATAGAATCATACGTCATGATTAAGAGGAAATTTTCTGTTCAAAGCGAATGGGATTAAGAAGGATTATGAAGTTTTCAGAATTTTTTTTATAACAACTGGGCACATTCAGGGAAGCGCTTTTTAGTGCTTGAGGCAGGATATGCATCACCAAGATACTCATTGCAAATGTAAAATTGTAATCATTGAGGCACAAAACGCGATAACTCCTTGGCATCTGTAAACCTTGACCCAAGTGTTGTGTTATTGTAAACGTTGTTGTAAACGTAAACGTTGTTGTTTCGTACATTAGGAGATACTGGTGTACACCCAAGTTAGTTCATGTCCTTCTGCAAAACTTTATTAACACCTTGTGCTTTAAATAATGCAAATACTGTGAGGAAAAAATACTTCTTCATTGAGAAAAAACTTACAGCAGTCCATTCTTTGGCGTGTGCACTGAAAGAAAATATCCTTGGGCGTACAGTTGATTCTGCATTCTTGTGTTTTGCGAGAATGTATAAGATTTTAAAATTGGTAGTATGCTGTGTACTGTATCAGTCATGAATACCTTGAAATTGTGACTTATTCAGTGGTCCCATTGTAGCTTTTAAGTGATATTTCATTGCCTGAGGTTGATGTGGATGCATTTTCATTCTTGGTTAGACATGTTCTTTCCTTGTATTACCAGCTTGAAGTGGCCTTGACTGATGGGTTAGTACTGTTCGTGGTGAATGAATAGTCAATCTGAATGTAAAAAGCGGTTTGTATCAGCTGTTCTGGACTCCGGCGTGCCTCCATACCAAATAGTGTGGTTATCTAGTGTCATGTGTCTGCTTTTGTAAGGTTGAAGATTTAGAGTTTGAATGGAATACCATGGTAGGATATAGCACTGCTGTGTTGTAGTAATTTGCGGTACTGCAACAGGGAAATTGAAGGTTTAGAGTTCAAATGGATTATGGTGGTTGAATACAGCACTTAGAGTGTCTACTAAGTAGTAAAGTGGTAAAATTGGAAAAGTAGTAAAAAAGAAGTAAAAAGTAGTAGAAATTTGCCTCAGGAGTCTACGGTTACCCATCATGGTAGTGAAAAATTGTGATGTAAGATAATTCACTGGAAATAGAAAGTATTGTTCATTTACACAAAGAGTATGAAGACTTTTAAAAATTTCGTTCTTCCAGAATCAGAAATTTGCCGCAGTTTAAGGGAAATATTTCTGTAAGGGGATCTGGCAATTCCCTAGTGTCTACTAATTTCCAGTCAGTTTATTTTTTTGCATATGATGAACAGTTGCTCTCATAATTGAAAGGTGTTAAAGACAGGGCCTTTGCTAAACATTTGTTAGTGTCCAATCAAGATGGGGGTACATTAAGAATTTTGGTGATTTTTTGCAATTACGCTTTGATTGCGCTATTAAGTATCAAACATTTTAATTAGCATTCAAGTATCAAGACCTTTTAACCTTTGAACTTTTTTTAACCTTTGTTATTGTGTGTATTATTGATTCAAACTACTCATTATAGGGTGATTACCTACATTTGGACAACATTCAATATGTAAAAATAGGTAGTAAATTTTTGCTGTTGAAGGTAGTAAACAGTAGTAAAAAAGTAGTAAAATTTGGAAGTGAAATATCAGTAGACACCCTGGCACTGCTGTCTTGTAAGTTTGTCGTGGTTGATAACCATGTCTTACGTTGCTTGTTTATGTTGTTGGAATTTTTGTGCTGACTTTATTTAGCTAAAGCAGAACCTTGATAATAATAAAATTTTCTCCACTTGGAGTACAATTTCAATGCTAAAATCAAAACGCTTTACAATGTTCATCATTAACTTCAGCTGATGGCAACACCAATCTTTTTTGCCTGCACCAATGGAAAGCATTGCTTCTCTGCCCTTGTGTCTCGATCCTCTGCCTTGTCCTTTTTTCAGACAGACATAGGCACATTGACAGTGCCCTCATGCTTTGATGGTTCTCTGTAAATGGGCCTTCAAATTCGAATACAAAAAAAATCAATCTGAAACGAAAAACAAGAACAATTATATTGTCATGTATTAAGGAACATACATTAAAAATTTGAACAAAAAATAATGGCCAATAAAAAATTTAAAGATTTTTAAAATAGGGAGCCACTTTTCAATCATCCTGTACTTCATGTGAGCCCTAGTATTAGCATCTGCGCCACACATGTAGACATACGCATACAGGGTGGTTTTTAAATGTGGGGCCTGAAAGATTATATTACAACTCCTACATTATTGAATGATTTCTGAAAAACGAAGTGTTTATGAAATCTCAAAAAATACTAGTTTCATTAAATGTGTTAATAAATACGATACACAGTCTGGTATAAAAGCCATAGTCAAATGAAAAATGCAGATGATATCAGCATTACACCAAAAATGACAAGCTAGGCAAAAGAACAACTCATCTTCACTTTGGGATATCATCTTCCCTCTGACCTACCCCTCTTGGATGTTTTCCTCTGGGGATACCTTAAAGGAAAACTTTACCATAACAAACCAATAAATAAATAAATAACAAACTCTTGGATGTTTTCCTCTGGGGATACCTTAAAGGAAAACTTTACCGTGACAAACCAATAAATGTACACTAGCTCAAGGCATCCATCGAGGAAGAAGCATCCAGGATTTGAGAAATTGGATCTGATCGCACCAGCTCAGTAATGAACAGCCTGGGTAATCGTGCCGATTTTTGGTCTGCACTCGTGGGGGCAGCACGTGAAGAAAATTATATTCAAAAGGTAATCAGAACAAAACTAGTATTTATCAATATTTCAAAAATACTTTGTAAATTAAAATACAATAATGAAGGAGTTGTTAAATAGTCTTTTAGGTCCCACATTTAAAAATTGCCCTACACAATGCAAACTTTACAGCAGACGAACAACAATCAACTCCGATTCCAGGAGTGTAGCAGCAATGCTCTTGCAACAGAAATTAATGATGCATTATATAAACACACACTTCCAGACGGACAGTGGGCGGCTGGGACTCGCGCAGCAATGTACATACTAACAAAAATCATTCTATATGATGCACAAATCAACCATCATTATACACTTATGCAAACACACACTTCCAGACGGACAGTGGGCGGCTGTGGTTCGCGCGCTGCATCAACGGGAAGCGGTGCTGCAGGTGTGTGTGCAACGCGACCTTCCTCGCGCTGGTGCGACACTTCAGCCTCGTGCTCTCCGAGTGCGCCGCTGCTGACGACTTCTCTCCGGCCAAGAGTCTTATGAACATGTGCTTCACATACTACCATGAGCGTGAGTGATGCTCTATAGTAGCGTGAGTGATGCTCTATAGTAGCGTGAGTGCTGCTCTATAGTAGCGTGAGTGCTGCTCTAGAGTAGCGTGAACATGTGCTTCACCTACTACCATGAGCGTGAGTGCTGCTCTGTCGTAGCATGAACATGTGCTTCACCTACTACCATGAGCATGAGTGGTGGTCCGTAGTGGCGTGAGTGATGCTCTGTCGTAGTATGAGCATAAGTGATGCTCTGTCAAAGGATGAGTGTGGGTGATGCTCCGATGTAGCATGAACATGTGCTTCTTCTATTACCATGAGTGTGAGTGGTAGCGTGAGTGATACTCCGAGGTAGCATGAGTTGGGCTTCACATGCTACCTTGGGTGCGAGAAGAACTGTGTGGTGGTTACAACCAGTTTTATTTCTAGTAGTGGCATTTTTGCCGGGTCAGTTGTGCTCTGTTGTGTAGACCATGTGTTTTTGGATTGGTGTAGGCGGCATTGGTGGCAGTACTTGCAGAATGACCTCTATTTGATGCCTAAACACAGCTGCCTTGTTTGCTAGTTCTGCCATATTGTATGTCTCGTTCTGTTTAACGATGACCTCTTTTGTATAAAATTTGCGGGATTTGACCGGATGTGTTTTGGTCTCGGATTCCGAATATGTCTCTTTAAAAGTTTGTTGCGTGGGAGGTGTAAGATGTTCTGATATGTTAATATTAGTATATGGAACACTGGAGCGAAGATGAAAGTGTGAGCCTTGTATGGTTGGAACTTGGTAAGAATTGAAGCCCTTAGAATACAAGAGCCATGCACAGGGTGATTTAAAAGTTGCTCCCTAGTTTTAAAATCCTATCATTTTTTTAGATGCAGTTATTTTTTGTTCAAATTTTCAATGTATGTTCCTTAACATGTTATAGTTTAATTGTTCTTGTTTTTTTAGATTGATTATTTTGTATTCAAATTCAAAGGCCCATAGAGATATCCAACGTCTATCTACATGGGCCTTCGAATTTGAATACAAAACAACCGAGCTGAAATGAGAAACAAGAACAATTAAATGGTCATATAGTAATGAGCATACACTGAAAATTTGAACAAAAATAACTGCATGTAAGTAAATTATAAGATTTTAAAAATAGGAAGCTACTTTTCAATCACCCTTTATAAAGCGATTACAAGTTATGTGTTCCACTGTCATCCCCAAACCTTCCCCTGTCTGGAAAGTGAGTAGTAGGTGCAGAAAGATGATTGCAAATGAAAAAAAAAATTGGTCAACTCTCACCTCTATCTTGCACTGTCAAACTTCGAAGCAGTTTTCCGACGTTTTTAAAAAGCTGTGATTAGTACCGTATAATTGTAGGGGCCTCAAATTTGGTTGCGCTGTGAGAGTTGTGGTAATCGCTAAGACCACCCGTGAGATGTAATGTGGTGTAGGTCATAATTTTTAAATAAAAAGAGTCACAGTTCTGCTATCAATGGTGATGGAAATTTTCTATTGTCACACGGCACTTGGCATTCTTACATCAGGTGACCAAGCCTCACCAGGCAGTGACCACGGCAACTACCATTAAAGTTTCCTCATTTGTTTCTTTAGTTTCTTTTTTTCCTAGTGGTAGTAAAAGTTTTTAAGTCTTAAAATTTATTTCGAATATAGCTGAGAGAATTTCTTTATATACATATCTTTATTTATTGAATGATTATTAAAACTGGTTTTTAAAGCAAATTAAGGATAACACTGCGCCGTATAGGTTGCATCACGGTCAGCTATTGACTTCAGCACAAAACTATACAACAATGACAGACTTTGGGGCCCGAGCACACAGGACAACAGAATTACAACAGAATTAAACAACAGAATGGACAACAGAATTAACACGTTGACTGCGATGGGTTAAACTGAAGTTCAGTTTCAACTCAAATTCGAATTCAAAAGTTAGAAATTTTGTAAATACCAAACATTAACTGGGTCCATTAAATACCATTAATTTTAAGGGATTCTTAAAACTTTTTCAAACGACCCATCAATGGGTCATTTCGCAGCATGGAAAGCTTTAGCACGACCCACCCACCGGTGGGTTGTGTCGCAGTCTACGTGTTAAATACCAGTCCGGAGCACAGAGGCTACCATTCGGCGTGACTGCCGTGACAAGACTACTACCTGGGTCAGTCAGCGCTCCGGAGTGCCAGCACTAACGCTACCAACCGTCAAGTTACTCAGGAACGAATATTACGGGTCTTGCGCGGTACATTAGTTAGCCAAAAAGGGTTCCAGTGAATCACCCTGTCGTTCAAGCTGTCAATCGGACTTCAGAAAACACGTCTCTCTTTTTGACGTGCTGTCGTCAAGTATTTTTGTATTCTGGGAATTTATCCTCATTATTTTCCCGCCTATCTCACCTTTTCTTCATAGTGGTTTTAGATTCGTGCAATGCACATAGCATCTAATTACACATACACGGCCATGTTCACACTCGTACAGAACGTCATGAATGCGTTTACCACAAGACATAACAAAGTACAATGCATTCGTACAGAACACCATAAATGCGTTTACCACAAGACATAACAAAGTACAATGCATTCGTACAAAACACCATAAATGCGTTTACCACAAGACATAACAAAGTACAATACATTCGGACAAAACACCATAAATGCGTTTACCACAGGACATAACAAAGCACAATACACTCGGACAAAACACCATGAAAGCGTTTACCACAGGACATAACAAAGCACAATACACTCTGACAAAACACCATGAATGCGTTTACCACAGGACATAACAAAGCACAATACACTCGGACAAAACACCATGAAAGCGTTTACCACAGGACATAACAAAGCACAATACACTCGGACAAAACACCATGAATGCGTTTACCACAGGACATAACAAAGCACAATACACTCGGACAAAACACCATGAATGCGTTTACCACACGGGACATGACAAAGTGGAACTCATTGCAGCCAAAAGCACGTCGAGAAGTGGACCGACGAAGGAGTTCCTGTACATCCACCTCCGGCAACAGCCCATCTGGTCGTCACTTCGGTTCTGGAACGCCGCTTTCTTTGATGCCCTGCAGTGCGAGCGTACGCTGCGTCCTGTGGCCACCAGGCAGGAGCTCGAGAGCGGGTCTCGAGATCAGGCCGTCAAGGATGAGCTTCATTACCAGGAAAATATCACTTTTGGACAACTCGGGTAGGTCTGCCTCGCAAGCAAGACAAGTGGGTGTCTTGAAGCTATTTGGGTAGGTTCTCTTATGTGCCTTGGTAGATGCGTTTAGATAACATAGTAGATACATTTTAGCAGCTTGGAAGATACTTTTGGGAAACTTGGTAGATACTTTTGGATTACTTGGTAGATACTTTTGGGTAACTTGGTAGATACTTTTGGGTAACTTGGTAGATACTTTTGGGTGACTTAAGATACTTTTGGGTTACTTGGTAGATACTTTTGGGTTACTTGGTAGATACTTTTGGGTTACTTGGTAGATACTTTTGGGTAACTTGGTAGATACTTTGGGGTAACTTGGTAGATACTTTTGAGTAACTTGGTAGATATTTTTGGGTAACTTGTAAGATACTTTTATGTAACTTGGTAGATTTCTGAGTAACTTGTATGATACTTTTGGGTAACATAGAAGATACTTTTATGGAACTTGGTAGATCCTTTCGAGCAACATGATTGATGCTTTTGGGCGATGCATTTATAAAATCATATGATCGTCCCTAGATAAAATTGTCCATTTATAAATTCGTCTTTTGTTTTGTAGAGATCTAAAATTTAGGGCGTTAAAGTGAAAGCAAAAACAAATTATGCATCAAGAGAAAATGCTTATAGTTTAATGGCATTTTTGACAATGAGGGGGTTTAAAAGACGGAAGATAAGTCAGGCCTGGTCTAGTTAACCTGAAAACAACGCTCTCCTGAGGAAGCTTTCCTGCTGTGAAAGGTTTTCCGGTATGGATCAGAAACTAGGTGTCTAGTGCTCCCTAGGGGAAAAAAATTGGTCCTGAGCTGAAGGTTAGGCAGGTTTCGTTTACTTAAAATAAACAGTTTTTTTTATTCAGTTGCGAACTATCTTTTTCTGTGAACTGTTGTCCTTTTTTTCAGCACCAATTTCTTTCTCCTTTAGCACTTTGACTGCGACGTGCGCCACCGGTGGTACACGGAGGTAATTTTCATAATGCAGCTGACCGTCCAGTAGTTGCAAACTCAATTTTCATAAATACTTGATCAAAGTTAAATGAAGGCACAATCCAGTTCATGTTGGTATTTTCAGAATAGTTTACTACAATTGAGTTTCGCATTGAACTTAATATTTAGTAGTCGCAGTCAAAGTGTTAACTTTTATCTTCTGTCGTGAATATCTTTCAATGTAGCTGTTTCTGTGAATGTACACGGAGTTCTGCGTGGGGAAAATATTTGACCATAAATTCGTTGTACGTTTCATTCCATTCGAAATAGTGCCTTCCTCTTTTGGGTACACGTTTCATGGGGCTTGGGCGGCTCAAAGCAATACACAATCTTGTCTGTAGCGCCTTTAGGAGATGCAACTCAATATCAATAGTTTTGTATTAATAGTTATTGGCGCTCCCAGGGGGAAAATGTGTGGTCCCGAGCTAAAGGTTAGTTAGACTTTCCTTTTCTAAGAATATAAGTAACTTTTTGTTTTGTTCCAGACCATTTATTTACGGCTCACTGCTGTCCTGCTTTTCAGCACCTACTACTTTCTCCTTCAACTTTTATTTGGTTTCATCAACTTTTTTCTCAACCAACTGTTTCTATGCACCTTGTGCATAGATTCTGCGTTCCCTCACGTCCACACTAAACAGTTTCTCTCCCTCCTTCCTCTCTTCAGAACGTCGCCGTTAGGCAGACTTAAACTAACCTATCTAATCTTTAGACAAATGGTGCCCAGAAATGGCATTCCGTAACTTTTCAACGAGCTTTGCTTTTGAACAAGTTAGAGCTTCCATTCATCTTTACCTGTTGGTGCAGGTGTATTGAACAACCCCATCGTAAATTGTGAGAACTGCTTATAAATTCATTTTATTTAGCACATTTTGTTAGTTGTGAGAACTGCTTATAAATTCATTTTATTTAATTGACTACTTTCTTTTAGGGGAGGGTAGCCTAAGTGTAATTTTAACGGTATTTATGTTAAGCGTTTCGTCTTTTTTTGTCCTGTTGACTTTCTATATTTTTTAGATCTTTGTTCATTAACTCTTTAATTGCTGCAGGTAAAACTGTATGTTTTATATTCGAATCAAATTTAGTCAATTGTTGTAGTAAGCATTGTTAAAAATAGCAAACAAAAACTAAATTTTCCCTTAGTTTAGTTTTGGATAAGTATTTATGAAAATTGAGTAAATGACTACTGGTCGGTCAGCAGCATTATAAAAACTCCCTCAGTGACTACCGGTGGCTCACGTCGCAGTCAAGGTGTTCAGCTGAGCCACGGGCAGCTTCGTGGTTCATTAACATTTTCACTGTGACGTGCTTCACAAGTGGCCACAAAGGGGATTTTCAAAATTCTGCTGACTGTGCAGTCACCCACTCAATTTTAATAAATACCCAATAAAAGCTACACGAAAGCACGATCCAGTTAATATTTGCTATTTTCAAAATTGTTCACTTCAACTGGCTTTAAATTTGAGTTGAATAATGAACTTCAGTTTTACCAGTCGCGGTAAAAGGGTCAAGTTTTGAACGTTGAAATGAGAGTTGTGACGCAGGTGAGATTTAGGAAGCGCATCGTTTGGCAGCACCAACTGAAATATCAAAAAACTGTACAGCAAAAATTTAGAGAAGAACAGCTGATTAAATATTGCTACATCAGGGGAGATGTTGAGATTGAACAGCTAAAAATTATTGTTTGAGCAGCTCTTAAGATAGAATTGTACAATTTGGGATGTGTTCAAATTTAATAGCAATACATTTAAGTTTGAACTTGAAAATTATATGACTGTTGCAGTTGTGGGACTCAACAAAATTACGCAATGGGGAAAATGTTAAATTTGTACAGTCAAAAATTTAAGAAAGAATTTTTGAAAGAATGCAGTGTCGCACTTTGTTTCGGTGATAGCCGAAGAGAATAAACAGCAGAGAAAAGAAGTCTTGTAACGTATTACATACGTATTTTGTAATGCGTTATAAGACTTTTTCTCTATCTTCAGCCACCAGAAAATTAAAGAAAAGAAGTAATATAACGCATTGCATACAAGAGAGAAGTGGTCTCACCCTACATCATGTAATTTTGATTAACTAATTTGTAAAGCTGTTCCCTTTTACATTGCCCCTTGGTATGCACTTCCTGCAGAATCTAGAATGTCGTTTCATTGTGCAGCGGAAACTTTTTCGAATGGGTTTTAAATTTGTTTCGTTTTTGTTTTTTGAAGGAAATACAGAGGGGAAAGATAATGTGTTTCATGAACTTACAGAGCACATCTTTATAAGTGGAGTTGTACTGAGATCATTTTCAACACTTCTTCTACTAGTTAATCTCTATTTCACTTGGCCGTAAACTTGATTATAATGAAGTGAACTGTCTTTGTATTCACGATATTTTCTTGCCCTAATGTAATTGAAGCCGTTGCTTTTGATTGTAATACAGTAACTATCTTTGTTTACAGGATATTTTCTTGTCTA
>JACJUY010002585.1:10067-42500 GCA_014220935.1 Platorchestia sp. MABIK | reverse complement strand
CAACTATCTTTGTTTACAGGATATTTTCTTGTCTAAATGTAATTGAGGCCGTTGCTTTTGATTGTAATACAGTAACTATCTTTGCTTACGGGATATTTTCTAGTCTAAAAATAATTTAAACCATTGTGTTTCAGGACATTCACATGCAACATGCACGCATTCGGGCTGAGCAAAGAGATGGTGTCGGAGTTCCTCCGTAAGCAGGTCACCATCGCCAGCCTCAGGTGCGAGCAGGTTCAGTTGCTCCGAGACAACGTCGACAGGCTCTACACCGAGCAGCCAGAGTGGCAATGAGCTCGGCAGAGCTCAAACGAGAAGGCGGAGAATTTGTTTTGGTTCCTCGGCTTGTTCCTTTTAGTTCCTCGACTTGTTTGCAGAGAATTTTTTTTGGCCCTCAACTTCTTTGCCGAGAATTTGTTCTGGTTCTTCGACTTGTTTGCGTATTATATCTATTATTGTTTACGGAGAATTTGTTTCAGATCCTCTACTTGTTTGTGAAAAATTTGTTTCAGTCCCTCTGCTTGTCTGCAGCAAATTTACTTTTGTCCTTCGACTTTTTTGCTGATTCTGCTACTTATTTTGTGTCCCCTCTGCTTGGTATTTGGTTCCTTTTACTCTATTCTTATTTAGAAACTGTACTTATAAGGATGAATGAAACACTCATTTATTATTTTGCCTACTTTATGAACATGTTTTTAATTTTGCGTAAAACTTGATTGTTCCTTTTTAATGTGAATGGTTTCTCATGTAGAATCTCAAGAAGATGACATTAAAGTTAAATGGAGAGCAGAACCATTTTTTGTTATTTCATTTGAAATATGAGCATGGAAGAGCCGAGAACTGGGATGCGCGTTTAGCATTGCAATTATAATTGACTTCAGTTGGTGTTATTGTGAGGATATTGTGCTCTATCAGAATTGAACTTTGGGCTTTGTTTTCAGTGCTGTTTTGGTGTGTCTATGAAATGAATCTTTAGGGGCAGTAAAATTGCATTCAACCCTGCAAGTTGTTCATTAATTCTTTCAAGCAATCGTAAAAATGTCCCATGTGAGTTGCAGTTGGCAATGGTGACAATCATGCTCTGTTGTATGAATAAAATAAATGAACTAAATCTTGTGAATAAAGACTAGGTGCAAAAGCGTTAAATTTCTTGTAAAGCGAACAAATACTTTCTCTTCAAATTTCTTACAAGAACAAAAGCCCACAAAATTTCTTGACTTTGACCGGAACGTAGCAATTAGCAACCAATAGATGGTAAATCTTTCTTTTTATTTGCTAACAAAACTGTGATAAAACCATGGTATAATTATGCACCTGAGCAAAGGATAAGACGTGCTGTGTAGTTAGCTCTGAACTAGAAACTTGGTTCAGTTCTTGTAACGAAATCAAAATGCTTGTCTGGGAGTTTTTGTTCACTGTATTGAATGCCTTGGTCCTTGTAAAATGTTTTTAGTCTTAGTGCTAATCGAAGTAATGAGAATTGTGCCCTGTTCCAGAATATTTACGCTGATTACTGACTGTAATTATGCATTGGTTCTTTGCTGCAATTGGGCACGGATTGCTGGTTGCAATAGCGTGCTGATTGCTGGTTGCAATAGCGTGCTGATTGCTCGCTGCAATTGTGTGCTGATTGCTGGTTGCAATAGCGTGCTGATTGCTCGCTGCAATTGTGTGCTGATTGCTGGTTGCAATTGTGTGCTGGTTGCTTGCTTCAACTGTACGCCGGTTGCTTGCTGCAATCACGTACTGATTACTTGCTGTTATCACATGCTGATTGCTCGTGGTAATTGGTTGTTGGTTTCAATCATGCGTTGTTTGTTGGTGGCAATTGTGCGCTGATTGCTGTAGTTGGAGGTGCAAGTTGGCATATGCTTGGTTGCGGCAGTCAAATGTGTCTTTTGAAACGCGTCGCTTTTTGGGCTTCCTCTACTGCAGTGACGAGAATTACTGAAACACGATCTGCAGCAATTGGAATCAAAACATTTCTGATATATCGACATCAAAGTGTGCTTGTACCTAGCTTTGTAATGTTTAAGCATGGTCGGGAGGTTGCTTTAGTGCTTCATTTTCGTTTGCTTTATTGGTTACATATTGCTTTCAAGTACGGATGATCTTAAAATAGCGAGTAGGTGAAATTCTTATCGAATGGCCCAGGAAAAGGCGTAGGGTCGATGTTGAGCTATGAATAATTATGTCGTTGGGTTTGTTCAAAGTCATTAGTTGCTGTACAAATACCTCTCTAGCTTGCACGTACCATTGTGATTATAATGGAACTTAAATGCATCCTAAGTCTGACAGAACAACTGAGAGCTCTTCAAATGCTCTTCTATACTAGTACATAAGGTGCGGTTAATTTTGATCTCCTGTGAATTTTTCTCAGATATTTTAACTATTAGAAGTAGTTGTCCTCTTGCCTTGATGAAAGGTTCTATTGAAATATTTTGTATGAAGCTCAGGTCGATCGTACATTCTCTTAGGTATCATTTTTACCTTCATTTTTGATTGTAGGAATAATTTTGCCTGCATTTAGCTTAATATTAACAGTCTTTTGGCCTTTATCCACGTTCACGAGTCTTGTTGTGAAAGTCGGGTTGTATTTATTAGCTAAGTCTGTTCCTTATTGTGCGCAGATCATTTAAATCAACTATCCTTCAAACCACACTTCGTAACATTTTCAATGACTTAGTGATAGTCTCCTCAACAGTGGGAGAAACTTGTGTTAAATGTAAATAAGCGAGTGGAAAATGACAAATGATTAATTTCTGTCTAAACTGAGCTCATTTTGGACATAGTTACTATACTCAGCTAAAAGGTTAAACTGCAGTTGTAATTATATCAAGTATGTTGTGGAAAGGTAAACTGCACTGCGGGACAAAACACCAGTGTACAATTTTTTTAATATAGCCCTGGGAGTTTACCTGAGGTGACATTTCACCTAGCGTAGATAAACTAATACTAAGCTTTCTTCATTTTTCTGATTTTCATTCTTTAGTTGCACTGGGTTAAATTTATCTGCTGAGTAGGGAATGGAAGTCTGGTAATTTTTCTTCGTTTGTCTTTATTCCTTGTAAGCGTAAAAGTGTGAATCTCATTTCAATCGATTTTCAGAATTAGGTGCCAAATTACTGTATATTTACATGATCGTTGCAGTGCAGCTAGCAGCGTAAGTTTCTCAAGTGGACTTACGTTATCACCTGTACCGTCACGGACGATGATGTAAATTGGGGGAAAATATGGGACCTGATGATGAGTGCTGTATTTTTATTTATTGAATGTCCTCAGGGAGTTGTGCACTTACTAGAAGTGTTCTTCAGGCATATCATTGGAATTTGATTCTCTTACGAGGAGATGTAGGGTTCCTGATCTCCCTTCGATAGAGTGTTCTGGCTGTGTCCAGCCTCGTCAGTGCTCCTCAAGGAATTACGCTGGTCGGTTTTATTCCTGGCTGCTGACAGCAGAATTTGGCCGCACTGGGTGCAGGAATCTCATATGGGTTAATATTTTAGTCAAGCTTGCCTAATTTTCAGTCACTTCAAATTCCATCTCGTGTTTTCACTTTATTCAATTTTAAAACGTTAACATTTCTTTTAACATCACTTTTGGTTCAACCATATGTATAAGAATAGAATCTGATTAATTTGACTGGAAGATCAGAAATGATGTTGCTGCAAAAAAAAAATTGATAAGACCAAGGTTCTTTTGCGGAGTTATGTCTTATTGAAAATCATTTAGGAAATATATAGTTATTAATCGTTCAAACGGGCTATGCATCTTGTTGCTGTACCATTAACCGGCTTTTTAAGAGCTATGTTGATATTATAGGTAACTGTTGATATTAAACTTGTTGAATATTGATACTGTTGTTGATGCGGTGATGATGATTGTGATACTCTTGATATAACTGGTATTGAGAGCTCGGTGCACGGGCTTATTTTGATGTTAGTGTGGCGTCGTGCTCAGTCGTCGCGGTAGGTGTTTAGTTAGTGTAGACCAGTGGTTCTTCACCTTTTTACTCCCACGCCCCTCTTGAGTATTGTCAGGGGAAATTGTGTGCAGATGGACTGGTAAATAAGAGCTCACAACAAAGAATATTGTAAATAGGTCCTCAAACACATTCAACAGTGAAAGTTGACTCTTTTCGAAAACATTACTGGGAAAAATCAGCGGAGGCTCACGCCCCCCAGGTAGAGAACCACTGATGTAGACCCTCCTAGCCGTCAGTGTGTATGTAATTGGTTACTTTGTCTAACTCACTCCGTAGTCGTACTGCTGCTTACTCGCTTGAGAATGATCTAGTCTGGGCAATAGTCGTCGCGTTACTGATGTGTTGACAGTTATCAAGCAAGATAATTTTTTATTCAAGGGGATGCCGTTGTTCTGAAACTTGTCGAGCTTCAACATGGTTTTTGGCATTATGGTTGTTTTGAAGAATATGGAACACATAAGTAAATATATGTCGTTTCCGAAGCTTACAATGTTTTGAAAATTATTGAACATGAATATCATTTGTGGAGCTATCGTTTTTGGGAAATTATCGGGCTTCAACAATGTTTTTGCGACTAGTTGATTGCTCATAGGATAATTTTTTTTAATTCTAGAGCTGCATAGGAGAACATCTGTGGGAGAATGTTCTCATTTGACTGACTTGTATTAAATTGACTAAGAAAAGAATCTCTAAGAAAGCCCACAATATCGGACGTGTTTAAAAAATGTAGCACTCATAAAATCCTGAGAAGTACTATTTATATTATGTTTTGAACACAACATTATGCATATGCCACCCCTGAGCGAAGACAAAAACCAGAGCGATTGCGCAGGCTGTTCATTGCGGCGCTTGTGAGATTTGGTCCGATTCTCCAGACTTATACCTCGATGGATTCCTTGAGTTTATGTTTTCCTCTGGAGGTACCTGAAGAGAAGAGTACAAACCTACACCATCTCAAGGTAGCAATCCAACGAATTAGGCCAGATCTCGCCAGCGCCATAATGAACAGCTTGCGCAATCACGCCGATTCTTATCTGCGCTCAGGGGGTCCAATTCGAGCACAGGAAGAATATTGTACTCAAAAAGTTACCAAAATGAAACTAGTATTTCTCAGAATAGCGTAACTTATTTTTTTTAATTCATCCGTTATTTTGGGAATCATTGAAAATTCTTTTAAGACACATTTAGAAATCACCCCGGACCAAAACTGTAATGACACAATTAATCCTTACAGTTGATCATTATATAAATAAAGTTTTGTCTTCTTCCAAGAATGGTTGTGTTTACGCGTATCTACGATTTAATAATATATTCACAAGTGTGCTTTCCAGAGGCTAGGTCTCCAAAAAATTGATGTAAATTGGTACAAATATGCCGTTTCTGGAGCTAATGCTATTTTGAAATCGTTAGTCCTTTGAAAAATTGACATTTTTTTACTGGGTCATTAATGTTGTAGTGTGTGTTTTTTTATTCTATCGATCCAAAAGCAGTAGCCGACCAAGCCTTCTTTTCCTACTGGACAACATGTGTTTAGTTCCTTAGGTTATCATTAATACATTTTGAATTTTTTATTTAAAATACAAATTCGTGCTATTTTTTTAATGCTCTGTTTATTTTTAGTTCAGAATCTCTTTCCTTAACTTAATGAATACCATTTTAGTTTTTATTTTACTCAGAGTACGATAGGTTATTTTACTAATGACAGTGTGACTAATTCCTAATATTTTTATTCTTTAATATCTTCATTTTTTATGCTTGAAGTGGGGCAGATTTTTATTTTATTTTATCCCTAGTTAATTATTCATAGAAAATATTTTCTCTCTGAAGAGCTAATATTCCACTAAGCATTACTTTACTTGGCACTTGAATGTTCGGATGTTAACTCGTGCCAATATTTTTTCCTTTATGAAGTATTTATTTACCAAAAAAATGTCATACAAATCTAACCCAGTCTACAGCTTCCATATTTCCTACGTTCCACACAATTACTTGATCATAAGTTTTTTATGGTCACGTTTTATTTAAAATGTAAATCATTTTCGTTCTTCAAATAATCTCTTCATGAATATATGCAAATATTTTTCAAGTCATCAAGTGCCATATCAAACTCTAATCACATTGAAAACAGTTCCTCCCGCTGAAATGTCTGCTTTTTGGACACAATCATTGTTAATTATTACACGAAAAGTCATTAGAAATAGACGTTCTTTAGCCCACCATCTGTTCTACCAGTGTTCGGATTGAATGTATTTCAAATGCTCGAAAGCTTTCATTTGATCTTTCACTTTATATCATCAAGTAGTACTTGAATAATATTTCTCTCGATAATCTTTCCCTTTTTTCTGAAATTTCAATACGAATGTTTTCAATCTCTCCAATATGTATAATGTAATTAATTACGGAACAATTATTGTTATGGGATGATGACATTTACTTGTGCATTGTTATTGTATAGATTTTATTGTTACAGACTTGTATTGTTACTGCCATTTACTGCTCACACTTCTATTATTGCTATGCAATCGTACTGACGTCGTTTGATAGTCCTGAGTCACCTGTTGGTCACCACTCAAACAATCATGGAGACGTTGACCGATGCCCGCACGTGCGTTGTTGCCAGTAAATTTGTTCAGTTGTGTTAACTTTGACGCACTTTTGAAGTCTCGAACTGAGATTCAGGTGGGCCTTTTTTTTTGTTGAAATTAAATGTTTTCTGTTATGTTAAGAAACATGCTTTTTCGGTTCTCTGTTCTGTTTTTCAGCACCTACTACTTCTCCTACAACTTTTATCTTGTTTCATGAACTTCTTTCTCAACTTACTGTTTCTATGCGTCTTTTGTATAGATTCCGCGTTCCCTTAACTCCATACTAAATGGTGCGTTCCTCCTTCATCTCTGTGGAACATTTTTGTTGCGGTTAGGGAGGCTTAAGCATCTAATCTAATCCAATCTACGCTCTTTTGAACGTTGGTTTTACATTTTCCGGACCTTCCGACTTGAATAAGATTCCGTGAAGTCTTTCAATCTCATCACAAACAGCAACGCACGTAGGTGCATCGAACAAACGCACGTGTTTGTTTGAGTGGTGTTGGTTTACCGTTAGAGGTATACCTTCACGATCACGTAGAGCACCCATATGGTTTAGGGTGTTGATTTACCGTTAGAGCATACCTTCTTGATAATGCAGATTACCCCTCCCCTTTGCTGATCTTCACTTATTTCTGTGAAGCTCAGCACATGTCTTTAAAAAATGGAGTAAACGATCATGTCAGTACTTAATTTTATTTAGAGGTAGTGTCTTGAGATGATGTACCACCGGTCGACTTGCTTTACTTCTTAGCTCTGCTGGTACGCTGCATGTAGTGTACCCATTATTTATCCCTATAACGACCAAGCTTTTTGGCTCTTTAACGAAATATTAAGGTAATTTACAACTTGAAATCGAGTAAATGTAAACTTTTCGTCGAAACATTTAGAATGTGAAAAACGATATGAGTGATTTCCCAATGTCCTTCAGAAAAGACATTGGTCGTTAAAGGGTTATCTTGTACGGGTAGCGTTTTCCTACTTATTTCGTTTAGGCTTGACTTAGTTCTATATCCTGTCTTTGTATTAGGTACTCGTCTCCAGCATGTGACGCTGCATGCTTTACTCTTGGCTACTTCTACAATCTTCCTTGTCTTATTTAAGAAACTGTTAGTAATATAAGCCTTTTATAATTGATTTTGAACTTTAATCAACTTTAGTGCTAGTTTCTTTGACGCACTGTGTTTAAACAGAGTATTTATCATCTTGTGATGGTATACCGCAAATAATATTTCACGTAATTTAATATTGCCTATGCTACTACATTCGAAGAACTTCTTCATGATTCTTCACTTGTGTATGAACTCTTTCTGTGGTGGAAGTAATTTCCGTAGGCTTGTTGCTAGTACGAATAGTTGATCTGTAATGCTAGTTCTTTGTTTGCTCTTCTGAACCAATCTTTTCATAGTGCGTTTCTACCTTCATCATAGTTCACTGCAGCAATGTATTCATTGTAAATTATAGCTTAAATGGTGAGGGAATTTCAGTAATTCACCGTCTGAGAATTTTTTAATTAGCTTTTTCACTGTTAATTAATGCGTGGACAAATAATACACTTCATTAGAGGAACAAAACGTCAGCTTGGTTCCATTTACAATGGGAACAAAAGGCAATGTTTTAATGACGTGTTTAGAAAATAGGGAGAAAAAAAATCCATGTTGGTTGTGCTGATAATGGTGACTGCATGAACAGTTACTGCGCCACGCTATTGAAATGAATCTTTTTGTACTTCTGTATGATATATGAGAGCAATTTAAGTGACCTATACCTCACTGTCCTTGAGGTTATTCTGTGACTGTCACGGAAATTATTGATTTCAGTGTTCATCTTTCGATTATAATTATCATATCAGGAGCGATGCAACTTTTTATCTATGGCAATTCTCGCTTCCTTGGGAAAAATGTGAGGTCCTTAGCTGGAGTTTAAGGAGCCTTCTAATAATTAAAATAGAATAGATTTTTTGTTTTGTTGAAGACCATCTCTTTTCGGTTCACTGCTGTCCCTTTTCCTGCACCTATAACTTTTTTTTTCAACTTTCAGCTTTTTTCATCAACTTCGTAAAATTTTCCTGTTTCTGTGTGGAAATAGTCCTTGTGTATAATTTCCTGTTCCCATAATTCCATGCTAAATGGTGCCTCTTGTTCCTCTCACCATTTGTGCGTGGTTTTGTTGTAATTAGCATCATATTCTAACTCTTTTGAACTATTAGTCAAAGTGAATTTATTAATGTTACGAATTGTCTTTCATAGCCTTATCAAACTTTACTTGCTCATTTTCGGTCATAATTTATTTTAGCGAGAAAATAAGCTCTCATATTTTGTAGCGTAAACTGTGCTCATTTTTAGGTAGACGGCAGTATTACACACCAAAATCAAACCTCGGTTTGCGCATGCTGTATTTATTTGAGTCTCGACAAGCAAAAAGATAAAAAAAACTCGATTCGGTTTCGTGATAAGCTACTCACAACGGATCAAGCAAGTTTGTTACTGGAATCCATCGATTCTGTTGTTCAACCTTGTCTTACTTCGTTGCCTGTTCTTCAGACGAATTCGTAAGTTTACAGGATTGTCTTTATCAAACTTGACATGCGTTACCTGTTCTCTTTCGTGGCCAGTACTGTGTGCAACCGACCCAGTGTGTCTGCGTTTGTTTCCAGAAATTTTACCTTCACAATTCATTCTGTTGAAACTATGCAAGATGTTTATGCTGTTTTTAGTCGTTAGTAGCGTGCTGAGCTGAGATACTACTGGCATTTTATGCCCTGGTGGCAAAATTAAAATAATATTGCGATAGCCTTAATTTAGCGAAAACGACTGTAAATCTCTTCAGCATGAAAAATTAGGGGATATTGTTAGCGAGTATTTTCTCGTTCTTCGATAACTTAGTATTTATGAATATCTTATTAGGATTAGATTAGACTCAATGGTGTATAACATTAATAGGCTTACGATTGGGTTAGTCAAGACATGCTTTTATAAAGCCTGGCTCAATGCGGAGCTCTCACCCATAAAAGCTTGCTTATCACATTTCCTTGCTATCTCTTCCGTACTCTCGCGCACTGTAAATTGCTTGAATATCTGTTCTTGAGCCAAAGAAATGGGATCGAAGTTCTACTAAATTTGGAGGTACGGTATACGAGTCTCCTGCCGATGTATCTCTCATTTTGCACTACCGTGTGCCTACTCTCAATGTTATTGAAACCCTGCTGCTTTCTTCAAAACCCTATCAAATCCCAAAATACCGTGCATTACTGCTGGAATCACATTCGTTGTGGCTGCGGTGTTTAAACTAGGAATGTACGAATAATTATAATAATGTTGAATTCTTCACTGAAAGTGCTCCTCCTATCTCAGCAGCGGGTACCTTCCCAAGGGAAGTGCGCTAGGGAAATTATCCTTTAATGTATCTTAGGCACTCAGCATCTTTCCTGGGAGAATATATAGATTACCAAAGGTGTATGCCAAATATGTCTGTTCTTATCAGTGCATTTTGGAGAATAAGTGCTCGTCAATATTATTGTAACCCTAGCCATCCGGCACATAATCAGCCTGACTTTGTTTCAAAAGTCTGTTGTGGGATTGACTAGTAATTATGTAGGCTTTATCATTCATTCTTTACTTAACTTCTCTCGTGGGAGAGGCCGGCGTACCGTGCAACCGATTTTCTGCACACTGTTGTTTTGCAACTGTATTTTATCTTTCCATCTCGAAATTCTTGCGCTTTCTTCCGCCGCTGTAGTAAGCTGCGCCAACCGAGACACCAAGTTTCGCGCCCTCGTGGTGTCACTCAAACTTAAACTTCACAGCTGCTGTGTTTATAGCCTGAATGCAAATGATGTTTAAATCTTGAATATAAAAATTGCTGCGTTTCTATTTTGAGTCTCACTCTAATCGTGTATGGTGGCTAACGCATTATTTCAGTTGTAGGTTATCTTCAGTCATGACGATCTTTCACCATGGTCACGTAAGTAGTGACAAATCCTATCCTTCTAACATAATTTTTAATTACCCTACAAAATGTGTGATAAACATACAATATAATTAAACTATTATGTAAAATTTTACGTTAATAAAGTTAAGTGAATCTTCCAGGAGAATGTTCTCCAGAAGATTGTCCAACTTGTAATATGTAACGCTCAAGGAATCCAGTAGAAACCCGAGCGCTGCTAAAAATGTGCTCACCAATTTTGCCGGCATTTTTCATCATACCTTAGGTAAGGAGTGCTCCATTATAGTTATTTCAGCTGCTTATCGTGTTGGCAGCGCTTGTTTCTTGAAACAAGCGTTGCTACTACAGCGTTTGTATGAATCCACAACAGTTACTGCTATGAACGAATTCTTCAATATGTAGGCACCTTTATATTTTTGTTTCTCCATGTTATTTCTCGTGTGATGGAGGCTTGCGAACGTTGCAGTAGACTTCGTTCATAAGTGATTTTTCTGTTTCATGCTTTCACATTTCCCTCGGCGGAGCGACCGTAGCGTCTTTATATTGTCTCGTAGTGACACCGAAATTTGATTTTTCACCCGACTTCGGTAATGATTTGCCTCAAGTAAGCAGAATAGGTGGTTGGTCCAGTGCAGAATGCTACGATCATTATATACGAACTTATTCCTATTTTGCTTAAATGTTTCATTTGGCGTCATTTGTTCAGAACGTACACGCATTTTCTTCTTGAATGAAAAGGAAATACAGTATGTGTGTGAAGAACCTCAAAAGCACTTCAATTATGCATTCCCTTACGTACTTACTGGGTGATTTATAGTCGAAAATGAACTGAGGTACGAAGAGTTCTTATTAAATGTTTTTAAGACACGTCTTTTCTATAACCCTTATTGTGAACTTTCGAAAGAGGACGTCCCTTCTCTACTGCATCCAAGTAGAAACAGCAATGCGTTCTCCGACAAAACTTGAAATGTTTATATCTGTAGTATATTGCTTTGTGCGATTTCGAGGTTTTCAAGAATAATAACCTCGTATATTAGCGATTATTCAAGTTCTTACTCGGTGCTGTAGAGTGACACGGTTTCAATATGTTCTCTAGTATCGTTTTTGCTCGAAAATCCTACTTTTCGATATTTATCTTAATCGTCTTTCCCATTACATGTACTCAAGTTATTGGTGGAGAAATAGGTAAGAACTATGAGAAAAGAAACGCGTCACTATTGAGCATGCGACCAAATAAAAGTCGCTTCTATAGAAATAAAACGTGGTCACTTTTGAAAACTATTGCCAGGATAAAAACCTCTCATACTTGAGCGGAGTTCGTTAAATGATTTCCCTTACATAAGACTAAAACGTACCACTTAAACGTAAACGTTCATAAAATTCTTTCAAACTAATCTGCAAAGACAAGTTCTTGGTATGCAAGGAAATGTTTTCGTAAATATTTGTTATTTGAACATGAACAATGTTTGTACTCAATTCAGTAGTCACTATTTTCATAACTTTACGTTTCACAATTTAAAAACAGACCAAAAGAATACATTCATAAGCCACACCCAAGTGTTACAAAAAGTTATTTTGTTAACCTAAGTAAATATAACGGTGAATTGGGTACAAATATTGATAAAAAAATAAAAAGGAAATAACCAATTTTTGTGAAACGAAATTTTTCTCTTGAATTTTACAACCTCAAACAATACTCAACAAGCTATGAAAGAATGAGGATACACTTGACATTAATATTTTCTTCCAGTAATGGATAATTAAAAACTACAAAAAAAATTTCCTGTCGAATACTTTAGCACTTAAATTTATGAACAATTACAGTTTGAGGATAGCAAAAATAATTGCTGGATTCAGTTCCAACATTTCATCCGGTACTTTTGTTGAATAATTTTTCGCTGACATCTTATTAGAAGAAAATATGAACTTTAATCTCAAGTAAATATTAATAGAAGAAATTATTAACCTCAGGTATACCCAACGAAAACATACGGCACTTTAGCGCTTTAATCTGCTCCATTTCAACAATTTTAGTACGTCCGAACCTTAGACACCTTAAACACAGTTGCGGACGATATTCAAAATTACCTTTCACAGATACAGCCTAGCTAGGCGTAGCGGAGCATAGTTTCTTGTCCATTTGAAATATTAAAAATGTAGGTAAGATTTGGTACGAACACATTGAGTAATTCGTTTATTTTCATTCCTTGAATATCTTTGGAACCTTGAAGTTCATCAGCATGTCGAGAAAAGGCTCTGATGTAGACTAAGCCTCAACTCTTCAGTTGATATCAAAAGCTTCTTCTCTGGAGGCCAATTGCTCTGGCGATAGAATATCCAGAGGCTGTTGCTAATCCTCTTACAGCCACTTCAACCTGGGTTGGTGTGTCTTCATTTTTTCCAAGATCTTTATCAAAGTGAATGATATTAAAGAGAGACAGGATTTCAAGCCATTGCCGAATTGGGTTGATTAGGCATGACGACTTATGATGACAACCAAAGTAGTGGCCAGGAAGGGCGCTTGCAAAACTAAACACCGTCAGAAACGTTTTTCAGGAGACTTCTTTAAACTCAGTCAAATGTTTTAAAACTACGAGACCGAATAAAAAACAAACGAGCCCAGGTACAACAAGGTAACACCGGCGTTGATTCTAGCCAGAAATCAAGTTTGTCAAAACAATACTAAAATAAAATTGAACAATTGCAACAATATTATTCTAGGGTTAGTCACCTTGCGAAGGTACGCGTCGGGTAGGTACAAAATAAGCAAATGTATGTGAGCACCCCATACCAAAATCATTCAATTTTCTCCAACGCAATTATCAAACACAATTAATCACAGTAGCAAGTAAAACAAGAGAGTAAACTTTCAAATTTTCACTTCATCTAAAGTAAAGAAAACTGGAATTTTCATCCGCAACTATCCAAATTCTCATCATTGGATCAAACCTAGAACAATTCAATTGTTTACTTTACTCAAGAGTCACATGCGATACTTCGTTTCGAAGCTTCCTTTGCAAACCAGAAACACAGCCGAGCTAATGATAAATTTAGCTCCCGAAAATAGGTCCATAATGAATTACGACTATCGCAATTCATTCATTCATTCATTGTAAAGAATTCAAATACATGATTCGTGAAATATGAAGGAGCAATGAATAATAAAAGCGTAAACGCTTATGGGTTACATAAAATGTAGAAAAACATCTGAGCAACCTATAACAAGCAAAACATTCTGGAAGCAAGATAACATGCATGCAAGATAACATTGATGGAAAATAAAATGCATAAAAGATAACATGGAAGCAAGATAACATGGAAGCAAGATAACATGGAAGCAAGATAACATGGAAGCAAGATAACATGGAAGCAAGATAACATGGAAGCAAGATAACATGGAAGCAAGATAACATGGAGCAAGATAACATGGAAGCAAGATAACATGGAAGCAAGATAACATGGAGCAAGATAACATGGAAGCAAGATAACATGGAGCAAGATAACATGGAGCAAGATAACATGGAAGCAAGATAACATGGAAGCAAGATAAGATGAAAGAAATTCACAGCAGAAGTCCTTATAGAAGGCAATTTAGGGGCAGCGTGGTATATCAACAAATATGAAACCAAGAAGAACAACAGTAATGTGGGGTAAAGTAATATATCTCATTAAAACAGCTCAAAAAATTACTGTGCAAAAATTCAATCGAATTTGAAACTTCAGATATAAAAAGAGCATGTAAAATAAATGAAGAGAATCACAAAAGATCAGAACCAAGTAATTAATGATTGATCTTGTTCCAGCTTTTAAACGGAAAATTACCTGACTTGCAGAGCTGCAAGACAGGTTTTTATTCTGACCAAAATATTCAGGTTTGGGCTTATTAAGCATAAGATTAAACCATAACAGCATTTAGGATCTAGAAAGGGTGCAGGGTACTAAAATGTTTAGGCTCTTCATGGTTCATTTCATCAGTTGAAGCCCAAACTTTAGGATTTTACCAAAAAATCCTAATTTCGCAACCCCAAACTAACCTATTTCACATGCGTGTGTTTATCGAAGAGCTCCACGGCGTTTTCTGGGACGACATCAGACAAATGCAAGCAGTAACAAGACATTACACCCTTCCACTGATCAGCATAGTCCAGAGACGGCTTCATGGGTCGCAAGGTCAGCAAAAGAGGTCGGTACAAAGCGCCAGTGGAAACGTAATTGTGCACAATTTGAGTGCAAACCTGCACCACAGTAGAGCGATGGTCGCCACCGAAGTTGGTGCAAGGCTCATCATGAAGCAACGATTCAGGATCGACATATCCTAACTTGGATTTGGCCCTGGGTAAGTACGTAAGAGGTAGTCTTATTTCCATCAAGGTCGATGTTAGTTTAGCCCATCTCGAGCAGGGTATTCCTAACAAAGTGCGTACGTGTTCTTCGTTCTTGATGATGACGTAGGCCTGTGACAGGCCGTCTTCTACGACGAGCCTCGCCCCTACAGATAACACGGGTTCGCGGCTGGAGTGACACCCAACATACGAGCAAGACCCAGACGCGCTCAGTTCAGCGCTGCAATCTGGACACTGTAAAGATAGGCAGAGTTTCACCAAGCGCGTCACGTTCGCGATGACTCGAGCGAGTTTGAACGATGATCGCGATGCGTGCGCCTCTTTAATTGGAACGGCACTTACACTCGCAGGAGCGTTCTGTAGAATGGGGTGAACTTTTTTGCTCTCTTCTGGTGCGCATGAAGGTTCAATCAATGAGAAAGCCGTAGTGTTTGCCAGAGAATGAGGATTGTATATTAGAGATACAAACTCTTTGGCAATTTCATGCAGAAACTTGAAGTTAGGTTTATAATTCTGATGTTCATTACTGTCAGTATCACGTCCAGAAATTGGAAGAGGTGGCAAAGACAAAACTTGCACGATGGACACTAGCTTGGCACTGATATACGTCACGTTGGTTTTAGATGACTTGCTCACAGAAACACCCGATATTTTGACCCGAACACCTTCAATCAAACCCCGCGGGTATTTACCCACCAACCAATTACTCTTTAAGCTAAAGTATACATTAACCTGCGAGACTGTGGAATCGTTACACTTGTCATCTTCTAGCAGGAGCCGTATAATTTTACAGCCAGGAACTCCGATGTCATTCAAGTCACAAGCTTCTGATAAATCCATTCTTTGTGATGCATAAGCAGAAGTCATGTGGTAACGTTTCTTGATGATGCCAACGACGGTAAGCAAACAACCACTCACGTAATTTCCCCTACAGGCGTCTGGCACGGAGATTTCATCCTTAGCGTACGTGTGGGAAACTTCGGAGATGACAGCATTTTCAGGAACATCGATGCACACGGCAGCTCTAACGCCGTTTCCAGTAAGGGGAGGCAACCAGCGGTGAGCAGTCGTCTTAGTGAAACACGTTGATTCAGACGGCACAGTGACACGCATCTCACAAACGTCGGAGAGTGAACAAAAGTACGGTAGCTGCTGTTGCCCCTTGAAGCGCAAATATGCCAACTGCTGGCGGTCCTTGGGGTTAGAAACAGGGTGAAACTTTTGAGGGAGAATATTTTCATGACGAAACTGGTTTTTCTGTGTGACTGTCGCTCTGCAGAGAAACATTAACTCTTCGTTAAAAGTCTGGTGCTGAACTGCGTGTGTTAGTACCATTCTGTTTAACTTGCCAGACACTTTAACAAGATATTCAGCTTCTTTTTTACTGCCTTGAGCTACTTCAGACGACGCTTTCAATGGAGACGAATTTTTAGCGATCGAGATTGAATCTCTTTGCCCTCGTTTACCTTGATTAACATCGGAAGAGTTTTGTTCTTGACCTTCGTAATCATCATAAATCTTCAAGATGTCCTTTCCGTTCACCATTAAATACCGCTTATTGACAGTTCGACAGCCTCCGGGGTTTGTAGCTGTGTCCATGAAGACTTTGAACACCTCAGTTACGAGGACAGGATTGAAAAGAGCCACTATTTTCTCAGTAATTGATGGATCTACATGACATTTCCTACCCACTATCTCAACGGGGTAACTCGTTCTTGCAGTCCCCTGGTAACTGGATTCAAGTGATTTTTGCAAGCATGGTTCAAAAGTCGATTCGAGGCTTGGTCCAAAATGGGACTGGCCCTTTGGTCCAGATTTGAGAGGCTGTAATCCAGAGGGTGATTGACCTTCATTTTCTGACTGATTTTCGCAGTTCACTATTGAAAGAATTTCAGAAATGTTCTGAGACAAACTGCTACCATCGTTGATGACAGACTCCTTAGGCGTCGGGAGATCATCTTCTAGAACAGCATTCAATTCTCCAGAAGAAGTTAGATGCAAACGACACAGAATAACAGAGTCCGTATTCCATTCTCCTCGATGATCACTTCCTTTCTTGTGTTTGTGACTAGACTTCATAAACAGAGAACCGTCATCAGCATTAGTTTGGGCGCAGGATTTTTTATTTGATGTTAAGTCGCAGTCATCATTCGATAGCAAACCAAGGTGAGTGATAACAGTATCCCAGTATTTCGAGTTCGAATCGCCGATTGACTCGCCGTGTTCACTAGCATACCTTTCCAGCATTTCTCGCTCCTTTTCCTCCACTGCAGCAGCATCGAGAATCTCGAAGGGGGCCACGAATTTCTGTAACAAGACACATTAATAAATGAACAGCAGTGCTACACTACACTGAATTTTATGAAGCACAAATACCAACGAGATGGTTTTCTGAATACATGGTCTATAAATCGATTCTTGTCCACAGTAGCACACATTTTTCAACCTTAAAGCATCACTTGAGTTCCATCACTGACAATTTTCCTATAAATTCTCACCTTGATTCAATTCATGCCATATTGTCCAAAAATGTGCTTCTTCATTTTAACCCTTTCGAGTGGGCTTTCACAAAATTGATCCAGTCAGACAGATAAAAATAAATGCTTCAGCTCCATTACCCATATGAAAACAGAGTAAGCAAAAAAAAATTCATTTTATATATATTAAAAGAATTATAGCATTGCCACACCGGTGTCCCAGCAGACATGTTAGTTTATGTGTACTGGGATGATTACGTCTCAGTAGACAGTTACGAATAATAGGGTTCAAACAATCTTGAATGTATTTCATATCGATTCACTCCTTCATAGTGGTATGACAATAATTTTACGCTATAAATAAAATCTGTAAAAAAACTAGCAAAAATGACTTCATTAGCAGTAGCAGGTCAATTGGGCGCTATTGCTCTCTGACATTGAACAATAGATAGTAGAAAAGTGGCGCGAATTGTTGCTGAGCCTATAATTGTCCGTTTTCATATAACATAACACGTTTCTGAGACATTATAGCCCTCTCGACTTTTAAAAAACCTGGTGGGACACATATGTCCCAGCAGACTCGAAAGGCTTAACTAGCTTCCGTATCATATTCCTATAAAAACAATAACCTGCTCTCAGTTCGGATGTTGAATTCTCAAGATTAAGACAATGCCAATTTATCTGCCTATACATCAAGGCCCATTCTTTCTAAAATGAGGGGTAGCAAACCTAACGCGAACCAAATCCATCAGTCGCTCATCATTATTCACCTTCGACTTCCGAGCGTCTCTTCCACAGCAAGGCGGCAGTAAAAAAACGATTTATCTTGGTTGTTATACAAAGGCTCGAAAATAACAGACCAACAAATGCAAACATCAACAGGCTGAGTCACTCCGGCGAGTCCAGAACACCTGACCGACCCGACGCATCTGGACTGCTTTTATGTCAGACACAATCGGTTTGCATTCATCTTTTTCTATTGTGCATCTCCTAGCTTCATCTTACGAAACACCTCGATCGCGCTACGTCCTTTCAACTTAGTTCATCCACCCCCCCAATCTTCGTCCTACTCTCAGCACACATCCTTTTGATGTGCTCTCGTCATAGCCGTGTGTGTAGCGGACCTGACTCCGTGCGGGGAGACCCGGGTTCGAGTCTCGGCGCTGTTGGCGATTTTCTCTGTTGGGTATAGGAGAAAAATTCTAAGCACAATACCCCACTCTACCCAGGTGTCTGAAATGGGTACCGGTCTTCGACCGGGGGAAAGCGTCATGGCGTCCTGGTGTTAGTTATGAGGCATTTGAAAAATCAATGTAAAAGGTGATATGTATCATGCTTCAATTGGAAATAAAGCATCCGTAGATGCCGATGTTTGTTTGTTGAGGTCAACAATTCCCAAAAACACCCGTCTCCCATTTGATAGGTACTCATCACATACTTGCTGCACGGTGAAGGTCTGATCAACACACCCTCTACTGTAACGGAAACTGCAATTCTCCTCTCCCATTGCCTTTTGCGTTTGCCCTCCTATACGATTCAATAGGAACCTTACAAAACAAACTCAACAGACTTAACCCTTTAACGCCCGCATTTTGTGCTCATGTTACCGTTTTCACAACCACTATCATTAAACTGGCACCGGCATCATGCAGTCACCAGCATCACAACAAGAAAGTGATTGCCACTCGACAGTGAACTTCGAAGAACACATTAGGGCACAAATTTCACAAGGAACAAAATACACTAAGGATGTTTATGAAAGTGGATTTTGAAATCCA
Organism: Platorchestia sp. MABIK; assembly: GCA_014220935.1. Taxonomy (NCBI): domain Eukaryota; kingdom Metazoa; phylum Arthropoda; class Malacostraca; order Amphipoda; family Talitridae; genus Platorchestia; species Platorchestia sp. MABIK. The sequence goes on along the minus strand of JACJUY010002585.1, from coordinate 23,384 downwards.
CTTTGACAGTAAAGAGTTAATACTTCTTGAATTACAGCTCTCGCACCTATCACCTTTGCCCTTATACAGCAGAATCCCACTCGCACTCCTATATTTAATCAGCACCGTACATACTACAAACACATATCCAAAAACTCTCCTAGCTAATCAATTACTGTCACACCTTTTTTCTTTGAACGCTCATCTGCAAGTCCGTCCAAACCCAAGTCTTTACCTGATCGCATTTTTTCAACAGGCAAACTCCACTTCCACCTCAGTGACCAACTCATCATCGTGTCCCCCTAGCACTGGCATTCTCATTCCGTCTTCAGTCGTCACATTCACTGTCTCTCTATGATCCTTGAAATTCAAATATTATTAAAAAATAATTTGCCCATCGTGTCTTGACCGTCGCATTTTTAGACATCACCCCACTCGCATCTTTTACTCTAACCCTTTCGTTTCCTTGTCTTTTCGCACTCTTTTCACTTTCAAAATCATTTTCGTTTTCTCCTCAAAATTTACCCCTAACATTCTGCCACAGCTTCGATAACTTGCTCTTTTTTGCCTCATTTATTTTTTTAACCCTTCTTTTATTTCCATACTTTTCATTTGCGACTTTGTCCCTACATTTTCCAGCAATTGCTCATATACGATCTTATTTTCTTCCTCTTACATCCCTCATTTGCTAAATAACGGGCAGACATATTTACTGGGTTTCCTCTCAATAAACTAACATCTAACACCCAACCACCACTCCCCACTTATCCCCTTTTTCATACAATCTAATTCAACAATGATCTCTTTACCGCTCTCCCTCCAGCCACTCAAACAGACGTATGCTTATACCGATCATATTTTTTAAACAATGTATTCCCAATACTCGTTGCAATTGCTCCACACATATCAAACACTTCATCTCTCTTCTTATTCACTCCAAACTTTGTCCCTATTTTTCTGAACGTGGCATTTCTCGCTCTCGCATTTAGATAGCCCAAGTCTATTACTAACGTATTAGCTTTCAACCTTCACATACAACTTGTTAAGCCGGCCCAAAACCTGATCCTTTTTCCTTATTTTCTTTCACTCTCCTTGGTCATACACGCTCACCAAAACTCAAATTTTCTGACCTAACTTCACTTTCACCCACATTAGTCTCGCCGACTACTTCCACCCAACAAATTTTTGCTCAACATTAAAGCTTTCTTGCTCTTACCCTGAAGACTCCCGATTTTCTCTCAATTCACCACAACAAACCACCGTTCATCTAAGTTTCACTCACAGCAAAGGCATCCAACTTACACCATTGAAACAAACATAATTTCGATTCTTTTACCCTCACACTCAGTACAGCCACGCACATTCTAAGCAAAAATGTGTAGTGTTTGGTCACCAGTGATTCTTTATTTTTGATTATGAACACTGAATATAACAGAAAGGATTTTCAGCTCCCTCGTCCCATTTCTTTGTTGCCTTTTTCCCATAGTGGTGGTACTCCCCCCCCAGCCTCCCTACAGGGATAAAATGGGCGATACTTATTCTTACCCCACAGACTGTGGTCCTCAAAAAAGAAAAAAAAAAAGAAAAAAAAATAAAGAAAAAAAAGAAAGAAAAAAAAGGAAAAAAGAAAGAAAAAAAGAAAGAAAAAAAAAGGAAAAAAGAAAGAAAAACAAGAAAGAAAAAAAAAGTAAGAAAAAAAAGAAAGAAAAAAAGAAAGAAAACAAGAAAGAAGAAAGAAAAATGAAGATTCGGTTAAGCTTCCTTAACCACAATTGAATGATGGCCGCGACTTAACTTCAACAAAAAATTTAGGGCCAAATCTAATACTGACTGTTCTAGGTTTGAAAACTCGTCACAAACCCAAGTAAAAAGTGATCATCCAGAAGAATGGAATACAGACTTCGTTCCAAAGAGAGGAGAAACACGCCATTCAGTATGAAGGTTTGTGAATCTATGCACAAGGTGTGTCCCCACATCCTGTGCATAAAACCAACAAGATAAAAAAAACGTCCATGAAACTCTTTGAATAAAACTCTTTGAATGATGACTAGAGTTTCCGAGCATGCTGGGCGTAGTTGCAGAACTGGTCTTCCTCTTGGGTTCCCCCACTGTCCTCTGTTAGATCTCATGCAGAAGAGTGCGATGTTCCGGTCTCCCTTAATGATTTTAAAACCTTGGACGGTACCTCTTACAGAACAGATCTGCGCCTTCTAGAATCTCTGCACATTTACAAAACGAAACCCATACTGAATGACACCCAAAGTGCTTTCCCGCTTCATGTTGCCAAAACCTAATTCAGCTACTCAGTTTTTCCTCTTACATTATTTTACCGTTGTTAGTGTTTTTTCAAAGTTTAGATTTTTATAGATACTTCTTTAGTGTATTAATTTTTTCCTCTTTTGGTTTCGTTTTACAGAATTTTTGCTGAAGATGGACAGTTAGTCCGAAACGTTCGGTTTTATTTGATCATTTTCAGTAAAAATGACTATACGTGAGCGATTTTCACCTTGCTTTATATTCTCAAGCTTAGAAGCATCAATGCTGGAGTTATTTTAAACTCTTTGAAGGTTGACAACATAAGTAATAGATGCTAAAAAAAACGACAGTGATCTCATAAAAGATGTTCTGCAACAAAAAAATTTTATTTGAACAAAATTAAGGCCTCCATAGCTTTAACCCTTTGCTTCCCAACACTCAAATTGTTCAGGGAAAAATTTTCTTAGATAATTGCAGTCATTACCCTGAAATATCAGTAAAATTGCCCTAGCATGTTTTTTTCCTGCATAAGCAGGTGCTGACTTCCATTTAAAATCGAAAAAAATTATGCTTTAAAAATGTGTGCTTCGACGCCAAATAAATTATCGAAAAATCTGAGAAAAAATGTCAATTTAGTTTTAGCTTAATTTTATCTGTAAATACACGTACGTATGAAAAACTTGCTCAAGCTAAATAAAAAAGGGTATTAAATACATTGCATAGACCATGAAGCTTACACTGAGTGAATATCAATAGCAAATTTCACGTGTCAAACTTCTGGAATATCTAAAAACATGGTTACAGGAATTCCATGAATTGCCCTAATTTTGTCATTTAGTTCAAATTATTTCCCTACTAGTTGAATCACCCTGAAATTTTGTCAATTTCCCTAAACTGGAAGCACTAGCCATATGGGAACTGGAGTTCCTGTCAGGAGGGCAAAGGGTTAATCAACACCTCTCAGTAATCTCCTGGAAGCACTAATTCCTACAAATACAACTATCCATGAGCAGCATAGTTTTTTTACATATTACATCCTTCAAAAAGCTTGACCCAACAATTAAAGAAACTCGGTGAAGTCTAAGGTCATGTAGCACCACACGGGTATAAAAATTAGGTTTCTTAGTTAGTACAGCCCGCTTCATCAGCAAAACGTGGAAGTGTCTAGATGAGACTAGACATCAAAACGAGAATAAAGAGTTAAAGACGTGAACAACTTTGTAAGATGCAAAGTGCGCCGGGCTCCCTCAGAAGAGAAAGAGAAATAAAGAATAAAAAAAACACACTTGAAAATAGAAATCCAACCCACAGCTGACTCCTTGCAACAAGTGTTGTTGAGTTTCAGGTGGGTAGCTAAGGCTAGAACTGACGAACACTATTTTCTCAGAGCACACTGACGAGGACAAACACTATCGGCATACCCTTCTAATAACTCAAAACTCCAACTAACCCTTCATGAGAGCCACGTCATTTAATCAAAGGCATTTCCTTGTATGTTTTTTTACTATTCACATCATCCTCCACGGACCCTTATTATTGACAAATTTACACCAGAAAACATTTTCAATTGATGATTCAGCAAACCACTACCGTTTATAAAAACATTGATAGGAATACGGTCTTTTATCCTATTAGAATCAAAGAAGGATATCCTCGTACGTTAAACATTTGCAAGAGAATTTTGTTCTGGTGAACAACTAAAAACAGGTTGCCATCTATGAAAGACAATTTAATACCTTCAAAACCAAGCAAATACAGCAGCTCACATTCGTAACACAACTGCACACGCCTCAACACACCGACATATAACCTATCAAAAGAGGTACACTCCACAAAATACTTTCTATCACACCTACACACGCCACATCACACTGGCACTCATTTACCACCTTACCTGCGATACGACACATCGATGGGTCGTGCGTAAGTTCTTCCTGCTGCGAAACAACCCATGGATAGGTCGTTTAAAATTTTTTAACAATATTCTAAAATAATTTATATTCAATGGACCCAGTTAATGTTTGGTATTTATAAAATTGCTAACAACTTTTGACTTTAAATTAGAGTTGAATATCGAACTTCCTTCAGTTTAACCCATTGCAGTTGAAGTGTTAAACACATTACAACACACTGCGCCACCATGACACCGACATCAAGATTCCAACACAGGGGCAAAAATAACAAACACTTTAACACATTCCAATACAGGCCCAAAAGTACCAGGACACACGCGGCGCCCCCACCAGGCCTGTGCAAGTCCGCGCCACCATGACACCGACACTTACATTCCAACACAGGCCCAAAAATAACAGATACTTCAACACATTCAAACACAGGCGCCAAAATAACAGATACTTCAACACATTGCAACACAGGCGCCAAAATAACAAATACTTCAACACATTCCACCAGGCGCAAAATACACACGCGGCACCCCTAGAGACCTGGGCAAGACCGCGGGTGGCGGCACAGAGCGCGTGTTTGGAAGAGCAGAACTCCTCCACGAAGCTACGCGGCACACACGCTGGGGAGGCGCGGTCACTCCAGTGCTGCAGCAGCCTGCTCAGCGGGCTGCTGGGGCGGCCGTCGTGTACGCTGTGCCTGAAAACGGGCTGGCCAATTATAAAAAAATTATCCTACAGAGCAGTACACTTGAAAAAAGACAAAAAATACCCCTACACAGCAGTACACTTGAAAAGACAAAAAATACCCCTATTGAGCAGTACACTTGAAAAAACAAAAAATACCCCTATACAGCAGAACATTATGAAGAGGCAAAAAATAACCCCTTTCAGCAGAACATCATGAAAAGACAAAAAAAATCGACCATAAGCAGTAGAATTGAAAATACAAAAAGTAAAAAAACGTCCAATAAAGCAGAACACCTGAAACCCCAAAAAGGACAAAAAACGCTATAAAAATCTGAACACCTGAAACCAAAAGACAAAAACGCATTACGCTTGAAAATCCGAAACCCAAAGCCAGTCTAAATACCAAGGCCTATTCTCTATCCAATGGAAGAATAACAAGCCAACGAGAACCAGATTCATTCCCAAAAAATATACACTTAAACTATTATAAAAACCTCACCTAGATGCCTGCCTCAGCCTAGATAGGCACCTTTCCCTCCATGAACCTTTGTGACCAGGTGCGGAGGGAGCTTTCTAGTCCACCATATACCAACCTCACCTACATGGCTGCCTCAGCCTAGATAGGCACCTCTAGATGGACATGCACCCTCCTGACTAGGTGCGGATAGAGCCTTGTAGTCCACCATACACCAACCTCCCCAAGATGCCTGCCTATTGACGGCACCTCTACATGGAGATTTCCCCTCCTGACACAGACCTCGTGACCAGATGCGGAGGGAGCCCCAGACGTGACAGGACCAGACACATGAGCTGCTCGAGATCGGCCAGCCACAGCAGCCAATGGAAGCCCTGCAGTGAGTGGTGCATCACGGCGTCCAGTGCTGCTGACTTTACCTCCATACTGCCGTGGCCCTTCTTTCTGCTCAGCACACATCAAGGTAAACAACAGGCATTTGTTTTTCGAGGGAAATTTGTCCTGCTCAACAAGCTTTTATTATTGAGTCATGTCTGTAACGCTCTCTGTCAGTTTTGTATGTGCGGCTTAGGTCTTTTCTCTCTATAATTCTTCCCGGCATGCAGATATTGTAGGGGTATGGTTAGAATAGTTTCATTCTATTTTAATTCATGTCTGCACTGCTTTGCCCTTCTTTCCATTCAATGCAAATCACATGCATTAAGCAAACCCAAAATAAAGTTTCTACTACAAATTATTTCATCTGTAATTGACTTTTAGTTTTTACATTTTAGCCATGAGCTTAAAAGCAAGATAAAGACTTTTAACACTTTGACTGCAACGTGACCCACCGGTGGTCACCAGGCGAGGGGATTTTCATAATGCTACCGACCGACCAGCAGTCACAAACTGAGTTTTCATAAATACTTAATGAAAACTAAATGGAGGCACAATCTATTTAATGTTCGATCTTTTCGAAATTGAATTCTTAAATTAATTTTGATTTGAGCGGAATATCGAACTTCAGTTAAACCTATCTCAGTCAACCTGTCAAATAAGTACCCATGAGATAGTTTTGACCTTTCTCCCTCACAGCCATTAAGGTCCATGAATATATCAAATAGTTTTAGACTCCCAGGTCAGAGCAATGGCGAACTCGAGAGAGTAAAATGAAGGAACCATAATGTATGAGCTGCAGAAAACGGAGAATCTATGCACAAGGCGTCCCTGAACAGGATATCCTGTGCACAGAAAAGAAAAATTCCAAGTTAGGAATGAAGAGGAACAACATAAAAAAGATTAGCAAAGAAGACCTGAAAACCAACACAGAATTAAAGTGGGCATGAAAGACAGAAGGTTTGAAGGCCTATCATCTGTACGCAAAACGCACCATTGAGACGTACAAAACGCACCATTGAGGCATACAAAACGCACCATTGAGGCATACAAAGCACACCATTGAGGCATACAAAGCACACCATTGAGGCATACAAAGCACACCATTGAGGAGTACAAAACGCACCACTAAGGCGTACAAAGCGCACCATTGAGACGTAGGAAACACATCATTTGAGACACATAACTTGCCTCTTAAGCGTGACCAGAGAGCGGCCACAGCACGTGATGAGCATTTTGCCCGACGGGAGCTTAGCTATGTGCGGTCGCTGCACCACCACAGAGCTCCCCACGGCCAGACTTCCTGGCTTGGCATCTTTTCCATCCAATGAACTTCTCTGTAGATAATCAATGCTTAAGTGTGTGACACTAATTTAAGGATGGTTACATTTGCATCATTCATCAGTAATGCTTTGATATTATTCATGTGTTAATGCATAACCATTCTCAGTACATTAGTCCACCCATTTCTATAATTATAGCAAGATTAATGATGATACTGATCTGAAATACAGCAGTTATAGTTAAATAAAGTAACTACTACATGTAGAAGAAAGTAATTACTATATTGGGCATTACTCTCAAGAAAGTGTTAAAATCAGTAATGTAATACTCAATACTTAGTAATGAGCAATAAAACTGAATACTTAGTAATGAGCAATAAAACTGAATACTTAGTAATTAACAATAATACTTAATATCATACTTGGTAATAATACTGAATAATAGTGAGAAAATAGAACTAGAATGGCACACAAAAAGCTGTTCACACTGCCACAAGGAGCACTCACCCAATACTTGGCATCATCAACAAAGCCCATGAAGTGACTCAATAGCAGAATGGCATACAAAAAGCCATTCACACTGCCACAAGGAGCACTCACCCAATACTTGGCATCATCAACAAAGCCCATGAGGTGACTCAATACCAGGATGGCCTGTCCCTCGTCCAGCTCGTACAGGCCCAGGTTGCTGTTGATCACCTTGCTCACCACACCCTGCAATCGGAGAACATTTGCTCTCAACACTAACAAACGATGCAACAAGGGAATAATTCAACATCACACACAGAAAGATTTTACTTAAAATGATTCCTTGATTTAGCTACATAATTTTATTCATGATTGTAACTGAAAATGATCCTAAGCATAATGTTTAAATCTCAACCAAGTTTTTTAAAAGTAAAATCATCAAGCAATAATGTTTATTGATGCCTTTCTCCATGAGTTTATAATAGACAAGCTATGTGCAAATAATATACCTACATTGAAAAAGTCATGATGATTTAGCTTTAGTTCTTCATTTCAAACAATACCCTTCACAAACTCAAGTTATGCTGAATAATAATAAAACAAAAAACATGTACCCTATACATCATTCAGACATATACCCTACATTACTTACTGTACTAATAAAATTCATCAACTTTGAACTTTTGAAAATAAAAACAAGCACGTAATCTATTTTTTATTGAACAAAATTATTTTCATGTTTCAAAATAATAAAGTTTCAAAACATGCACAGTCAGACAATTATATCATTCTGCATGGAATATTTTGGATTTTTTACAGAATCTTATTTACACACTATAAATTTTCAGCACTAAATTTAAATAAATTAATACAAAACATCTGACAAGACACTCAAGTAGAACTGCTATAAAGTGAATAAAATGGCCAAGACCAAGTTCTAGATGCACCTTTTGTCATACATCACTTGTTCAGTACCATCTATTCTCTACAAGTGATACAATGAGCATTCAGAGCTTAGTTCCATTACTGCTTCTGCCTCACAATGTAGGACAGGGGAAGTTACTTTAAAATGTTGATATCCAGATATCTTCACAATAAAAATAAAAAAGATCAAAAAGCAACACAAAACATTCAGCTTCAATACATCTATGCCAGTGAAAACACACTCAAAACATTTTCCAACAAAATTCAGCGATACAATTCATTAGTTCTTTCTCCTATCAAAAAAAAAAGCTAAAAAAAAACATTTTCCAACTGAAGATTGCCTACCTTGTATGTAAACCATCCTTCATCTTGTATGAATTTAGCAACACCACTAGCTAAACTTAAGGCACTAGTTCCAGAGGCACCCTCAGTTTCTCCCTGAGGGCAATTTTCTTTCGAGCTGGGAGAAGGTGTCGAGGTGATTCTCGTGAGAACGGATGAAGGGTACACTTTGAGCACAGCCAGACGAGCGGGATTCTGCATTCAGAAGTACATACACAAAAAATTATGAAACGGCTGCATTACACTCAGACATGATTAAAACTTAGGACTACTCATAGGTGTTCACTAATTAGTTATGAACTAAGCCTAAATCACAAGACTAAATTTGAACAACTTCATCAAAAGTTGTATTTATTAAACTTTTTCCCAAATTTTTGGAGCACCAATCCTGATATAGTGCCTTGCAAAAGATAATTGAACATTAATAACAATGTTCTTAATAACATTGATGAGATTCATGATTTTATAGCTTCATGAAATAACCCAGGAGTGCCATCAACATGAGAACATATTTCAAGATCACACAAACATAAATTTTTCTATGAGTTTGGTCGAATACCTTAATCTGGCATGCTGACCTGAGGAATGAAAGTTCTACCAACCTTTAGAATCATTACTGGTTTGGCATGACGAATGGAATACCGCACTCCAAATTTGAGTAGCGGCCTCCAAGATGGAACTGTGTGGTGAACAAAAACCATGGCTATGATGGAACGGGAATCAAAGCGCACTGGAAGACCATCAGGAATTTTATCTCTAAACTCCAGAAGTGGATTGGGACAGTCCTCATCCAAGTAGAACTGAGCGAGGTACAACTTGCATGTAGACATCCTGAGGTAATGTATTAAATCAGATTAGTTCACACATTCATAGCGGCATGACCCACCGGTAGGTCATGCTCAAGTTTTTCCAGCTGCAAAATGACCCATTGATGGGTCATTGGAAAATTTTTGAACATTCTGTTAAATTAATATTTATTTTACCTAGTTAATGTTTGACATTTATAAATTTATTAACCAACTTTTGACTTGAAATTTGAGTCGTAAATTGAACTTCAGTTTAACCTATTGCAGTCAATGTATTAATTAAGCCTCCATAATTACAACAAAGGTGTTCCAAAAAGAGAAAGGCATAATTAAGTATGGTCATGGAAACAGGAATCTACGCAAAATGTGTATGCCCATGCAAGATACATATACATTCATATGCATATACATTTTAAAATTATTGTAAAAATTAAAAATTAATTGCAATAAAAGAATTTGTGAGTTTGGAGAACAGTCTTTGTAAATAATCAAGAATAATGAAACATTATTCTTGACTTAAGTTGTTACAAGTTTTTAAATTAAATATCTCAATGTTTTAGAAAAACAGATTGTCTTTGGATCTAACGGTTTTGAAAAGATTACTAATAGTTAACTTTAGAACAAATCTAGATTATTATATACAGAATACTTGCCCATTTTCCTGTCTGAAAATGGCTGAAAAAAAAAGCACTTTTTTAATTTTGATTCTTTGATACACTGAGATTCAGCCTTACATCGAAATAGAAATAAAAATGAGAGATAGACTCGTGAGCAGTACATGCAAAGAAAGTGACCATGCATGAATTACAGCTCTGACTTGACAGCAGAAGCATACCAATTAAAGAAACAACTCACTGAAATATGTGGCTGAGAGCAACCAGTGTGCCAGACATGTCGCACCAATGGTGTTTTTCTTGAATCTGACGCTTGCTTGAATGTTTTGCCTCACCAGAACAGTTTTTCTTAGATTGCCTTGATTCCAAATTGGAATTTTGTCCTCTTGCCTTGGAATTAGTATTATCTCTATTTTTCACTGCTGAAGATGACGCTTCATCCAACTTCACAGATGCATTTCTCTCAGGTCCATGCGTCTGGTTATTTTCAGCTCTCTGTACAGTTGAATTAGAATGCGCAGGAGTTTTAGAAATTTTTTTGACATATTCAAAAGTAGATTCTTTATTGGAGATAGGTATATTTATTTGATCAAATTTCGGTGTAGCTTTTTTTGAATTCCTCAACTGAAGAGATTGTGCACTCCTTACGCTACACTCATCTTCTTCACAAGTTTTAGCAACTTTCCCCTCACATCCAACTAGCATACATGACCTTTTCCTTTTCAAGGATGGAGTTTGAAGCTCTTTATTTAAGCTTGGTGTATCTCCTGAATCATGAGATGTACTTGCAGAGGCAGGTGATGAGATGTCTCTGCACTGCTTAGCAGAAGAAATGTTTCTTCTGTGAATAATTTTTCTGTGACAAGTAGATGTTGATTGTGGATTATGCTGGCTTAAGTTAACTGTCACAGCTCCTCTCTTCTCCTTGCCATTTTTACTTACTTTTTGTTGTGGAAGCAACTTCTCCATGTTATCAGATGATGAAGTTGAAATTATTCTTTCTTTGGCATTTAAAATGGGAGATGATAGTACACACTTTTGGACCACCTCCAAAGAAACATTTCATTGTTCATTTCAGTATTTATATAAGTAACACAAGCACTGAATTTGTTAGTTTATTTATTAAGATTTCCCAGTATATTCATAGAGATGAATTAGACTTTTCAGAGAAGATTTCACCAAGCCTTTGAAAACTTATACCAGTAAATGCATTGTCAGCATGAGAATCACCTCCTTTGACATCATCAAGCTATGTATCTGATTTTCAGCTCTGATACAAACTGTTTCAGTAAAATGACAGGAGACAATTATTGTGACATTCTTTCATTTGAATCTCTTGTCATCCAAGACTCAGGGTTTAGGGGTGTCTCAGCGTTCATTGGATTCTCAAAGTTCTAACGCTTTTCAAAGTTCAAGGCTTTCTAAATGTTCAAGGGCTGCTCAAGGTTAATGATTTCCTAAAGCCCAATGTTTCATTTGCATTCTTCCTAATTTAATATTTTCACAATTTCATTATTGATTCATATGACCTCTGCAGAAAAATTAATTTTGAATTAGCATAAACCTCTCAACAACAACAAATGTGCTCCTGCATGAGAAATGAGGAAAGCATAATTTAGAGTGGGTTAAAGAAAGTGCCAAATGTATGGAAAAAGTGTGTCCTCACTCCATGGGCAGAAACAAATTGAAAGAAGTTTATGAAACAAAATGGCAACTAAAGAAAGTAATAGGTACAGTGGCCCCCGCCATACAACATTAATCAATTCCGGAGTTGGGATCGTAATGCAAAATCGTACGGTGGGCAATAGAAACCTACGGTAATTAGCTAATGCCTGCAAAATCCCAAGTAAAAACATCGAAATCTTCAGTACATATTAAAAATTAGAAACAAAATAGTATAGTGAGTACTACTTATGTATGATATGCATGTACAGTCGTACCTTGGTATTCGACCATAATCCGTTCTGAGGTGGTGGTTTGTTCGAACACCAAAACCAATTTTCCTAGAGCTAGAGCAACACGAAAAAGTTTAAACCTGGGAAGAAATACTCAAACCAACTGCGTACGTCTTACTCTGCTGGCGGTCCGAGTCGAACTGACGCTTACCTGCTGGCCGAGAAGGACCGAGGAGCGTGTTCGGGTCAACTCGGCTAGTCGAGTACCGAAAATCTGTTTGGGGTCCGATGCATTTTCTACTCTAATTTTTTGGTCGAGCACCAATTTGGTCAAGTAAAGAGGCGGTCGAGTACCGAGGTACGACTGTATTTGGGCAAGATTTCGACCAATTGCATATCAGCATCTTAGTGATGCCAACCAATAGCAGACCAGTATCTTAGTGACGTATTCAGTATACAGCGACACATATAGTGACGAATGAGCGTGGTATGAGGCGAGTGACTCGCACAGTCATACGCACGTATACCGACCGCAAGTTTGAATTTTGGAATTTTTTGGCCATGCAAAAGCAATTGTTGATTCTGTAAGATGGGAAAAATCCAATAACAAGAGGACCAAAATATTTCGTATTCCACTTTGTAACGTGAAAAAACATAGGCTAGGGATGCCGTAACCTGAGGGTCCACTATACTGGAAACATTCCACAATAAATGGAAAAAAGATGGTCCATAACACAAGTAAAAACCTACTCAAAAGCAACAAAAGAAGGCCAACTAAACCTTCAATTCAGAATCTCACATCTCTTATCTTCTGAGAGTGCTCATTTCTTCAGACGCAATAGTTTCAACTTCCTGATCGAATACAAAATAAGAACCCTAAATTCAGAAGACCTAGCTCGTACTATTGTGCCGCCCTTCGTGTATTCGTGTACCGAGCCACATAAAAGCGCTTGTCGTGTATGAGTAATCGCACTTTGATCGAGCTCTTCCCGCCGATAGCACCAACCCAGCCCTGTTCCGACCTACAGTAAACTCCGCCAAATCGTCTCCGACTTTGATTCTCCGAAGGTAGTAGCCAGAACGGTACATTGGTGGCCAGTAAACTACGCACCCACGGAAGAATTTGTTTACCAAGGAAGTGAAGAAGTTAAAGAAATTCGTCGAAAGTTTGAGAAGAAGAGAAGAAGTTTGAGAAGAAGATCTGGTGACAACAGCAAGTCAACGGTAGTCAAGAATCATCATGAAGATCGTCTGGTGACGACAAGAATTATAACGCTTAAGAAGAGGATGAAGAGGATCTGCAGAGACA
>JACJUY010002584.1:91296-103608 GCA_014220935.1 Platorchestia sp. MABIK | reverse complement strand
GTAGAGAGGGAAGTAAAGTAGAGAGGGAAGTAAAGTAGAGAGGGCAGTAAAGTAAAGAGGGCAGTAAAGTAGAGAGGGCAGTAAAGTAGAGAGGGCAGTAAAGTAGAGAGGGCAGTAAAGTAGAGAGGGCAGTAAAGTAGAGAGGGCAGTAAAGTAGAGTGGACAATAATGTAGAGTGGAGGTAGAGCAGAGCTGAGGGGAAGACAAAAGTAACGCAAGAAATTACACGTTAGACAGCATGTGACGCGAGCTACAGGTAATATCAGCCGAAATGTACACAATATTTCACGAGAAGGAATCAAAAATGGCTACGCGGGTGTAAAGGTATGAGATACAAGAGTTATTTATTTTGTCGCATGACTGAAAAAGATGTCAACAGAACCTGGGAAGCAATCAGTGTGCGTAAAAGAAAGATGACGTTTTAAAGAAACATGCAGAAAAGTATATACACACATCTAAAGAACTGGTCTTCAAAACGAGAAGTGGGAGTGAGAACGGCATTCGTGTAAGCTGGCTGGGCCGGAAGGAAATATCGCTATATGGATGAACTATTGTCTCTGAAGACGAAATAATGCAAGCGATTAATTACTCTGGAAGCCCGCGTTACAAATGTTGTGGTGAAGAAAGCAAGAAAATTTGCTAGAAATGAGAACAGCATTCAGTCAAAATTTACCAACGAGAAGAATCAAAACTGATAAATAATTGGAATATACTGTTTAGTCGAGAGACCCGCGTTACAAATGTTGTGGTGAAGCAAGTAAGAAAATTTATTAGAAATGAGAACAACATTCAGTCAAAATTTCCAAGCGTGAAAAATTTAAAACGAGCAATCATTTTAAACTATTGTTCTCATTATTATATAAGAAAGTTTAAGCCTCCCTTAACCACGACAAAGATGTTCTAAGAGAGGAAAGAGGAAGGCACCATTTAGTATGGAGTTGAGGGAACGTGGAATCTATGCACAAGGTGCACAGGAACAGTAAGCTCAGAAAGAAGTCCATGAAACAAGAAAAAGTTGAAGAAGAAAGTAGCAGGTGCTGAAAAACAGGACTGCAGTGAACCGAAAAAAGGGTGGTCCGGAACAAAAACCTATTCTATTTGAACAAAAAGGAAGCCTACCTAACCTTTAGCTCGGGCCCTCACATGGTCCCCCTGGGAGCGCTAATTCCCATAGACACAATAGTTGTATCCCCCTGAGGGGACTATTGTTCTCATGTTATTTTTCGATCGTGCTCGTAGATTGGGCGCAGATTTTTCCATGTATTGAAATATCGGTCCTCAAGTTCCAAAAATTTGTCCCACGAGACACTGGCAAGGTCTTCCGTGACGCTAACGGCATGGTAACGTAACGACATCGTAACGACATGGTAACGTAACGACATCGTAACGTAACGTGACATGGTAACGTAACGTGACATGGTAACGTAACGTCATCGTAACGTAACGACATCGTAACGACATGGTGACGTAACGTAACGACATGGTAACGTAACGTATCGACATCGTAACGTAATATCGTAACGACATGGTAACGTAACGACATGGTAATGTAACGTAACGATATCGTAGCGTTACGTAACGGCATCGTAACACCGTGAACGTCAAGGCAACACGACTGGAATGGCAGTTAATGTGACGTTCGAGATACCTTAGCGTGACGTTCGAGATATCTTAGCGTGACGTTCGAGATATCTTAGCGTGACGTTCGAGATATCTTAGCGTGACGTTAGAGATATCTTAGCGTGACGTTCGAGATATCTTAGCGTGACGTTAGAGATATCTTAGCGTGACGTTAGAGATACCTTAGCGTGACGCTAATGAGAGCAGACACACTGCGAACCCTTTTCACGTTCACTTGAAAGTTGAATTCGACAACTCACTCCCAAATTGAGTCATGCTTTGAAAATTTGGTGTCATATTCGAGGTGCTGAAGTGGTGATAAAATAAGCAGAGCTGCTTGTTACGCGAGCAGAGCAAGAATCTTGTAAGAAAAATTCTGTCAATTTGACTTATAACTTCATTTGCATCGCGGAAACATTAAGCAAATCATTCAGTCCGAAAATGTAAGCCTTGCACGTAATTTCAGCAAACTACACGTGTAAGTTAAATATATTTTTTCTATACACGTGTAGTGAAAAATATATTCACCACACGTGAATATAATATTGAAGTAATTGTGTTTATATCACTCAAAAGGTAATGCAAATCATTCACGACACAGTTCTAAACATTTAACGTAATGGCAGCAAAATAGATCAGTAAATGTACTTTATTTATATCATAGGAAGAACGGAGCGGCTTATTTTTCACTCAGTTTTTGAACTTTATATGAAATTGCTGTACACTGAACAGGAAACTATTCCTCATTTATGTCAACAAAAAAGAAGCAATTTTACCCGGTTTTTAATACCGAGTCGTGCACAAACTGCGGTGAAGAATAGGGAGCAATTTCTGTAAGTTATAGGGGGATGTGAATATGAAAAAAATACCGAAGAAGGTAAGAACTAAATAATGGTCACACAAAATGCGATATGAAACTGGGATGTAGAAAAAACGACGAAATCATCAACTTAAGAAGTATAAAATGTGAAGCGGGGCGAGACGAAAAGAAAGAGAACAAAGGAAAACGCTAAACAAAGTGGAACAACGAAAAAGTAGATTTACACGAAAAATTTAATTAAAGCGAAACCAGGGAAAAAAATTGAAATAGAGAAAAGGAGAACAAAGCGAATAATTGGAAAGAAGCCCAAAAAGGGAACAAAGCAAAAAATTCGAACAAAGCGAAGGAGTAGAGCAAAACCAGCTCGGTGGCTTGAGTCTCGAATTTCATAATAATTATCATCGCAAGACCATCAATCCCTTAAATTACGCCAAAAAGTTCATACACCATCCAAGACTCACAGGTATGACATCGTAGTCGTCAATGCAGGCGGACCTGACGACGTCAGGGCAACATTGCTCGGTTTTGTTGACGGTCTGCAGCTCGTAGTCTTCGCGATCCGGGTGGTCGGACAGCGACGGGCAAGTCTGACGCACGCAGTTGTGGTACGGGACTCCGTTCTCGTCCACAGCACACTCGCACTCGACGCACGGTCCGTCTTGCCAAGCTTCACCGACCTGCTCGACAGACAAAGCAAAAAATGTTTATGTAATGGGTCTTTACATCACGTGTCTATGTTACGGAATGACTTTATCGACGAGTTCAACGAGTGGAGCACATGGTGATGTAATAGAAGGTCTTTCCATCGCGTATCTATGTTACGATAATGGCTTCACCGACCTGCTCGACGGGTAAACTACCGAGTCATGTAATAACAGGTCTTTATATTACGTATATTTGTTACGAAGTAACTTTTTGGATTAATTTGGCGGGTAAAGCACAGAGTGAGGTGATGACAGGCCTTTACATTACGTATCCATGTTACGAAGTAACATGGATACGTAACTGTACGCCGTGCAGTACAAATTTTTCCATTTACTTGGTACTAGTAACGATATACCGTGCCGTAGAAATTTCACCACTTAGATGGTTCTCGCAACTGACCTGGTACTTGAGCTTGGTAGGGCTGGATGTGATCTTGGCGGGGCGTCCCTTTACGCCTTTTGAAGGCGCGCTCGGAGGTGCCGATTTGGGCTCGTAGATGCAAGCGTCCTTGGGCGGCTCTGCGGTGGGACAAAAGGCCAAACTTGCAAGAAAAATTAGTCATCTTATGGCTAACTGTAATAGACAACGCAGTTGGCGCGAGAAATTAGTCGTTATATCCTTTTGTTAGACAACGAGGTTCGCGCAATAAATTAGGTGTTATAGTTCCATGTTAGATTATGAAGCTTACGCAAAAAAATTAGCCATTATAGTCCCATGTTAGACATTGGGGCTTGCGCAAAAACTAGTTATTAAAGTCCCATGTTGGATAATGAAGCTTGCGCAAAAAATTAGTTATTAAAGTCCCATGTTGGATAATGAAGCTTGCGCAAAAAATTAGTCGTTATTGCCCTGTTTGTTAGTGTGGTGCTTTGTCGCTCCTAAAGGGATCATATTTAAGTGTTTTTTATTACTGTCGTGTAATTAGCGCATTATTTTACGCCAGTGTAAATCAACTTCAAAGCATTCTACTCGTTCAACCAGGGTTGTTGATATACCTTGATCCAGCAGTTGATAAAATTTGATATTCCATCACCATAAACATATTTGTCCTGAGCCAAGCGTGTCCCTAAGGATTAAAGATACCCGCTAACTCTACGTGACCAACATTAATTTAAGCAAATTTGATAACTTTTTTAGACGAATGGGTGGGCTTAGGTTAGATCAGTGGTTCTTAACCAGGGAGGGCGCGAGCCTCCGCAGTAAAGTCAGATTTTTCCCAATAATGTTTTCGACAGAAGAGTGAACTTTCACTGTTGACTATGTTTGAGAACTTATTTACAATATTCTTTCTTGTGAGTTCTAATTTTTCAGTCCATCTGCACACAATTTCACCTGACAATTCGAAATGAACACTTTGACTGCGGCAGGTAAAACTGAAGTTTGATTTAACATTTGAATTTTAATTAATTTCCGGGTTTTCTATCATTCTATGCGTTCGAGATGAAGTTAATCATAACTCTGAAAATGCGTCACCATTCCAAACACTTGTATATTCTTCATTTCGGTTCCACGAAATACAGTTTACATTTTGCACCTTAAGTGTCGAATTTCCGGTTTGAAGGGCACTTGCATTTTCATTTCTTCTGCCTAAAAAATCCATGTTGCGGATCTCATGCTTCAAGTTACGAATTGAGAGAAATTCTTCAACTTATGTTTAAAATTAAGTGGAAGTTGTTGAAAATTCAACTAATTATGTTCGAAAATTGAGAGGTTATTTGCGACTAGTTTCACGTTAGGTTCTAACCACGGTAGAGGAAGCAAGGTAGGGTCATTTCTATGGGAGAAAATACACCTCGTGTTCGGCTAGCCAATATAAAAGCATCATTTCTAACAAACTTTATGACGTCACTAAAACGCCATGTCGTTAGGCTAGTAGTGGAGCCAGATTTAGGGGTAGCAGTGCTACCAGATGCAATATGAGCGCTGCTATTGGTTTGTTGCCGTGACGTCAGCACAACCCCATCGTCAACGATAAAAATACTGGTTTGAACTTACCTTGTTTCCTCTACCGTGGTTCTAACTCAGTAGTTCTCAACCTTTTTACTCCCACGCCCCCCCTAAAGTAAACTAACCGCAGGTTTGCGAGGGGCAGCACTCATCGTCGGTGGCTGGCAGAGTGACAACCTCGTAGAATTCTTGGCACTCCAGCTCGGGACAGTCGCCAGTGCAAACCTTGACGTGTTGGGGGCAACATCCTTTGTCGCTCACCTCCCATTCCTCACCTGGAAGTGATAAATATTTTCCGCGACATAAATGATAAATTACCCGTGTAATGTACATATCTGGTTCATATTAAATGAAATAGTCGTTTCAAAAATGAAGTGATGCAAAAATGACTCGCCTTTACGTTACGAAATGACTGCAACTTATTGCCTAGTATCGGAAAGTTATTTATTCTGTTAATGGGATGAGATATTCTTATGTAAAAATACGATATGTTGAGAACTGTTTAACCTGACCACGTAAAACTCTTCACTGAGGAATACAATTTATTCGGAGTACGAAAAATAAGTTGAAAACTTTTTAGCATGGCAACAGAAAATTGTTTTCTGCGTACACCAACGTATCTGTAATATGTACATAACTCGGAAACTAATACGCAATGAGTGGTTGGTGTTTAACTCTACATTCGAAATTTGTTCGCTGGGTTCTTCATGTATCTGTGATCCGAAAAATAAGTTCTGTTGATAACCATCCCACTGTTGTACTACCCTTTCCATAAACATAACAGTTGAATTACTCAGTAATGCAAAATAACAGACAGTAGAACAACCATAATAAACACACCAGGCTGTATCCAATACCAAACCAACCCAATGAACACACCAGGATGGAATCAATACCAAAACAACCCAATAAACACACCATGATGGAGCCAATACCAAAACAGCCCCAGAGAACACACCAGGTTGTAGCCAATACCAACACACTCCTAAAGAACACACCAGGCTGGAGCCAATACCAAAACACCCCAGAGAACACACCAGGCTGGAGCAGGGCAGGATCAGGAGTCTGGAGGGGAGGGCACAGCTCAGGCGCGAGACACACGCAGACGAACTCGGTGCAGCGGCCGCTCTGGATGAGCTGATAGGTCTTGCCGTGGCCGCACGGCTCCGTGGGCTCTTTGACTGTCGGGCAGCTGGAGGGGGGCGCCAGCGTGCACTTCTTCAGGGGACCGCAGCAGTCGTCCTCGGCGTATGGCAACTGCAAACAATAAGCAGGGAAAGTGGTGCAGTTATTCTTCGATGGATCGGTGTATGGCAACTGCAAACAACAAGCAGGGGAAAGTGGTGTAGTCTGATCTCCAGTGTATTGGCGTATGACAACTGCAAACATCAAGTAGAGAAAAATGGTGAAGTCTCATCTTTCACGGATCGGCGAATGACAACAGTGCGGCGAATGACAACAGTGAGCAAGCCGAGAAAAGTGGCGTAGTGTTTTCTACAGTGGATCGTCGTATGGCAACTGTAAACAACAAAGAGAGAAAAGTGGTGTAGTCCAATCCTCAATGGATCGGGGTATGGCAACTGCGAACAACGAGCAGTGAAAAATAGTACAGTAAAATTTTCAATGGAATCGTTCAAGGCAGCGATACCAACTCAAGCGCATAGTAAATGCAATTCCTTCCGAAAATGAGTGCTTGATGTTGAATCTAATTTCAGAAATATGTTCTTTTCTGTACAATGCAGGAGAACCGTTTTCGAGAGGGTAATTTATCTGCTCAAAAATTATTTCAGAATCTTAGAAGATGAGCAAACGAGACATAGATCTTCTTGCATTTGATGGCGTTATGGTGAAAAATATTTAATAGATTTGTCTCATCATGGACATGCATTACCTTTTTTTTGAACGGGAATGTTTGTAATTGATAACGAATTAGTGAGATTATACTCTACAGCAGAACACCAACCCTGTTGTGGCTATACCCGTCACATACCAAGCTCGATGAGGTTGTACCTGACCTACACTAGCCTCGACGAGGTTCTACCCGTCGAGGTTGTACCCGCCACATGCGAACCTCGATGAGGATGTACTCATCAGCATAACACTAACCTCGATAAGGTTGTACCCTCTGTCACAAATGGGGTCCTGAGGGCAAGACTTGGAGGTACAAAGTACCCTTCCGTTGGTACACTGGCACGTGGTGCAGGTGTCTGTCTGCCACGTGTCTCCGTCGCGGTGTCCATCCTCGTCACACGGCGTACACTGAGCCTTCTCCACACAGGTGCCGTTCAGGAGCACCTGGGGGCCATTTATTTTCATTAATACTGAAATAATACTGAAATTTGTAAAATAATACTGAAATTGGGAAAATAAATCTGAAATTTGTAAAATAAACTGAAATTTGTAAAATAACACTGAAATTTGTAAAATAATACTGAAATTTGTATAATAATACTAATATTTGTGAAATAATACTGAAATTCGTAAATAATACTGAAATTTGTAGGTTTGTGGGACTTCCTAGTTTGGTCAGAGGATTTTAAACTTATTGGCCATCTGATGAGATTCAATTTTCACTTAGATGTATCACCGGTTTTATTTGACGTTCATCTTCTGCCCTTTTCCAGAAAGTCAGAATGACACTGAAATTCGAAACTTTATTTTTCTCACTTAATGACTCAAATTAATATATGATTCAATCTAAAACATTTATATTTGTTCTTTTATTCATCAGGAGAATTTTACTTGAAACGGCTATTCATCAATTTCGGTTTTGATGTATTTTTATTATAAATGCTTTGCCTGTCGGCGCTTTGCATCGTCAATCACGTACATCGAACATGGATTTAAATTAATGAAATGTTGAAATGATTTGTGTGTTCTTGGTATGTTCTAGAATCCCGCACATAATCCCGTAAGCAAGTCTCCTCGATGTTTAAAAATTTCAAAATGGGGATGTCAGAAACATTTCAGAAACAACGTGCTTTCAGTATTCATCACGGCGGCCATTTAAAAAAACAACTTGCACGTTTGCATTTCAATGCCAGAAAGAAACACTTTCTCTATATATTCGCAACACCCTTAATGCAATCTCATGAAATAGCTCTCACATCTCCACATTGATACCTGAACCAATGTTAAAAAACTACCACGAAGAAAACTGCGGGAACTATTTTGGCCCTTTTTACAGAAAAGCTCTCTCGGACCCAATTAGAAAAAGCGGAAATGCTTTATCAAAAGAATAACGAAGAGCGTCATCCAGCGACAGGGAAGCGGAACAGCGCGCGGACAATCCGATCAGTGCCGATTATTCCTTTAGAAGAGAAGACGATCCGATTATGAGCTTTTGAAAGAAAGACTGGTTGCTCTCGCAGAACTACGCCTCGACGTGCAGTCCAACTAAGGGGCAGTGCGTCAGTCGCATTTGAAGGGCCCGAAATGCTCGTGATTACAGCATGTGAAAAACATCCTCAGCGAGCAGAATCACAGGACAAAAACTTAGGCTGAAGTTGTAGTGCACGGAAAACGACATTCGTGTACGAGGGCAGTGCGTCAGTTGCATTTGAAGGGCCCGAAATGCTCGTGATTATGACATGTAAAAAAACATCTCCAACGCGCAGAATCTCAGGAAAAAATTTAAGCTAAAGTTGGAGCGCACGAATAAAAATATTTGTGTACGAAGACAGTGCGTCAGTTGTATTTGAGGGACCCGAAATGCTCGTGATCACAGCATGTAAAAAACATCCTCAGCACGCAGAATCACAGCAAAAAGTTCAGGCTGGAGTCTTAGAGTACGACTAAAAATATTCGTGTCCGAGTTGCCAGAAAAATAGGCGGAAATCAGGATGCTTTTTTTCTGAAGCCCTGTGCTACAACTACGTTTGTTACATGAATTGGCAATAGTCAGAAAAACTTTTGAGAAACTCAGATTATAATTTCAATAACCATGAACAAATTTAATTAGTTTTTACAGTGATCAGTTAAAGAATTTGTTGAATTACTGTCTCCACCGACGAGCACCAAACAAATAGTGTACTAGGCTAGATTAAGAAAAATCAAACATGCAGCAAAACATTGCAATGAAAAGTCACTTTTATATTTATTAGAATCAAAATTATTAAAAAAATCACCACCGTAAATTCGATTTTTGCATTGCATGCGAACCGGTGTTTCAACAAAGCATGCTAGAAAAAAATTTACCTTATCTGCCTTTACCGCTTGCAACATACGTTATAGTAATGCTACACATTGTAAGGTAACTGGAAATTCACAGAAAAACAACTTTCACAAGGATTTTATACACTGCGAGTTACATTCCGCTTCCAAAACTCCAATATCTATCCATACGTAAAGTTTACAAAGACACCCTAGCTTGGAGTCAC
Source organism: Platorchestia sp. MABIK (assembly GCA_014220935.1). Classification (NCBI taxonomy): domain Eukaryota; kingdom Metazoa; phylum Arthropoda; class Malacostraca; order Amphipoda; family Talitridae; genus Platorchestia; species Platorchestia sp. MABIK. The sequence goes on along the minus strand of JACJUY010002584.1, from coordinate 94,137 downwards.
AAAAAGTAGGCCAAATTTCTGTCAAACAAAAGAGGTTACGAATCCCACCTCAGATAATGACATCCTCCAGTAATGCTGCCCTGGACACTGTGGCATCATGGTATGAAAAGTAGGCCAAATTTTAGCCAATTTACAATGACTGGAAGTCCGGCCTGTCCTCTTGCACAATGACATAAAATGTGGCTCAAAGTCACGAACGAAACACCAAATTTGATCGCAGTAAAATTAACTGGGAATGATACTTGCCCGCTTGGACATTAGCACGGAACTAACAAGGGCACAATCACAAATGGAAGGCCAAATTTGAATTCAGTGAAATAAACTACAAATCATACCTGCCCGCTTGGACACTTATACCGAACTGGCAAGAGCAAAGCCACAAATTTATTACAATTTGATTACAGTAAAATAAACCACAAATCCTACCTGGCCGGTCGGACAGTAACACCCGTCCGTAGTGCTGAAAGGGCAAGAATCAGGATTTCGCTCGTACTCTTCGTAGTTGTCGCAGGTGAGTACGCACCCCGGCCCGCACACCTCGTACTCTTGGCCTGGGGTGGGCAGAAAATTTATGGTCAGTGACCACTAGAATATTAGATCAACTGAATACACCAAATGTAAAAAAACATACAGGATAGATCAATTGACTACATCAAAATATGAATAAAAACACAGAGGACGGATCAACTGACTACACCAAACGTAAATACCAAAACAAGGGATAGATCAACCGACTACACCAAACGTAAATAACAACATAAAGGATGTTGACATAGTCTTGTTTTCATGTGTTCCACTTCAAGCAAAGCTTTCGTGTGTTCACTCATTTTCTTTGCCTAAAAAAACAAGAAAAGAAAATGGTTAGACATGTTAAAGGTTTACAAACAATGAAAATTCGTCACCGCGTCAAAAGATGCAAGCAAATTACCTTGTTTGCAAAGCTCGATTCCTTCAAAAAACATCTAGTAAATGTGTTAGTGCGTGGTTGGTTCAATACTTTTAATTAAGAGGGCGTGTGTTGCCAATGATTTCGAGCTCGTGTGCCAGTTTGTTATTTCATGGATAACTCACAGCTTGCCAATGAACTTAATTTGCACTCTGCTCAAATGCAACGAAGCCATCGGAGAACGATCAAAATAAGCTAAAATTTTTTTGAAGGTATTAGCTAAATAGAATTTTGAAAACATTTCAAATGACTTCACAAACCCCATTCATCATCATTCATAATCCGCAAATTTATTGAATAAAACCGTGATTACTTTCCTAATATTTTTCTTCTGGTTAATGAAAACTGCAGCCGTAATCGGATAAGTCACAGTCAATTAGCACCTTATTTATGTGACTGGCTGTACCGACACTGCGTAAAAATGCTGCAACAGCCATGTCTTTAGGCCAACAGTGGCGCCAGATTTGGAGCTAGCAGTGTTTTCAGATGCAATTTAAGCGCTGCTTTTGGTTCGACATCACCATTGTAACACGGTCGACGAAAAAAGATTGGTATAACGCTATCCTGTTTCATCTACCTCCAGAAGAGTTGCTAGATTTAATCTGAGCACTGCTATTGGTTGGACGCCATGAAGTCACCATTGTGACATCTCGTTAGGCCAACAGTAGGCCAGATTAGGGGCTAGCAGTGTTGCCAGATTTAATCAGAGCGCTGCTATTGGTTCTACGCATGGTGTCACCATTGTAACACGGTCGACGAAAAAGCGTGGTTTGGAACTACCTTGTTTCTTCTACCGTGTCACTTACCAGGAGGGCAAGAGACGGGACAGAAGTCTTCCTTGTTCCAGTGCAGACAAGAGCCAAGTTGCGCACAGCGCTTGGCGTACGCGCTGAGAGACTGGCAGGCCGCTACGTCGGGGTCCGTGCTGAGGCACACGTCTTGCTGGCACGAGGATACGTACGCCACGGGGTCTTCCAGAGGGTGGCACTGAAAGTAAGTCGGAGGTTAGTCTTCCCATAAAGAATAATCTAGAATAATCTCTAGAATAATCCAGATGGTGGCACTGAAAACAAGTCGGAGGTTAGTCTTCTCATAAGAATAATCAAGAATAATCTCTAGAATAATCCAGAGGGTGGCACTGAAAGCAAGTCGGAGGTTAGTCTTCTCATAAAGAATAATCTAGAATAATCTCTAGAATAATCCAGAGGGTGGCACTGAAAACAAGTCGGAGGTTAGTCTTCCCATTAGAATAATCTAGAACAATCTCTAGAATAATCCAGAGGGTGGCACTGAAAGCAAGTCGGAGGTTAGTCTTCAAATAAAGAATAATCTAGAATAATCTCTAGAATAATCCAGAGGGTGGCACTGAAAACAAGTCGGAGGTTAGTCTTCCCATAAAAAATAATCTAAAATAATCTCTAGAATAATCCAGAGGGTGGCACTGGAAGCAAGTCGGAGGTTAGTCTTCAAATAAAGAATAATCTAGAATAATCTCTAGAATAATCCAGAGGGTGACACTAAAAACAAGTCGGAGGTTAGTCTTCCCATAAAGAATAATCTAAAATAATCTCTAGAATAATCCAGAGGGTGGCACTGAAAACAAGTCGGAGGTTAGTCTTCCCGTAAAGAATAATCTAGAATAATCTCTAGAATAATCCAGAGGGTGGCACTAAAAACAAGTCGGAGGTTAGTCTTCCCATAAAGAATAATCTAGAATAATCTCTAGAATAATCCAGAGGGTGGCACTGAAAGCCAGTCGGAGGTTAGTCTTCCCATATAGAATAATCTAGAATAATCTCTAGAATAATCCAGAGGGTGGCACTGAAAACAAGTCGGAGGTTAGTCTTCCCATAAGAATAATCAAGAATAATCTCTAGAATAATCCAGAGGGTGGC
>JACJUY010002584.1:65350-84338 GCA_014220935.1 Platorchestia sp. MABIK | reverse complement strand
CAAGCCAATAAGCGCACCTGCCTGCCAACTGAGCAGACGCTACAAGCCAATAAGCGCACCTGCCTGCCAACTGAGCAGACGCTACAAGCCAATAAGCGCAATTGCCTGCCAACTGAGCAGACGTTACAAGCCAATAAGCGCACTTGCCTCCCAACTGAGCAGACGCTAGAAGCCAATAAGCGCACTTGCCTGCCAACTGAGACCGAAGTCTTCAACAGACGCAGCTTGGCTACCCGTCATCAGTTGCTGGTCGTCCTCGTCATTGCCATTGCAGTTGCCTGCGATCGACATTAGTTAAGAGTTGTGAATGAAATTAGTATACATATAAGACATTTTCTGTTATTTCAAATTCTGTAGAAATAGAACTATGATCAAATGTTTGCATTCAGCTCTCCATGTGTGCAGTTAACATCGGTTGAAAGTTCTGTGCATATTGTACCGAAGTGCAAAAAACGTGCAGCGTGTTATAGTGCGTGGTGAATGAAATCTGAATTGGTCTCTTCTTCTGCATGATTAAATTAGATTGTAAGTTGGATTAAGTTTACCTAATCCCAATATCGGTGTTCCGTAGAGAGATATGAGGAAGGCTGTATCAAGTATGGTAATACTACGGACCACTATTACTGCCGACTTCATCGAAATAGCATTAATTTCAGTGTATATCAATTTTTTAACGACATTATCAATATACTTTAACTGAAAAATTCAATTCAAAATGTTCAGTTCAGTAGAATAATTTTTTCAATGATGTTACCAATACACTCTAGTTAAAAAGGTCAGTTCAAAAATTTCAGCACAGCAGAATAATTTGTTTAAGGATATTATCAGATACTCTAATTAAAAATTTCAGTTCAAACATGTTAAAATCTATTACTCCCGTGACTTCCTACTTCAGAGAAAACAAAAGGTATACTTCTTCAGAATAGTTTTTCTAAAATTTAGAACTAATTTGTACATCTAAATAAAATCGAAAATCGACTTCATTGAACCACAATGTAAGGTTTTCCCTCAAATCTTTCGCTTCATTCTGAAACTGGTTGGGTATTTTGAAAAATACTGTAATCAGAGAGATTGATTAAGTACTCCTGGGTATTTTTAAAAGTACACTGATAGATTAATTTTCAATGTATTGATAGATTAACCAGATTAATCGTCGGAAAATAATCAGAAAGATTGATTTGCTACCCTTGGATCCTTTGAAAAATAATCAGAAAGATTAACTTAGTACACATATCAATACGCCCACTCACCACACAGTCCTTCAGTCTCGTTGGAGAACTGATGGGACGGTACGGTTATGGTGAACCCGTAGTTTTCTGCAGAGTAGGTCACTTCCAGGTGCAGCGTAGGGACGGCTATGGCAATGTGCTTGTCGTCCGGCCGTTCTAGTGCAAAATATTCGTCTCTGAAGGGAAATTCAGACAAAGGTGCCCCGTCCACCAGGGATAAAATGGCCCCTGTTGGAAGAAGTTTGACTTCGACTTCCCTGTCAGAGTGCAGAACTTTGACACTGTCCGTGCACATCGTGATGGGGTCCTTGTTGCATCGCTTGTTGTGGGTGATCACCTGCGAAATGGAGGAGAAAATTGGCCATTCACTATCTGAAAATTGGCCGTTCACTATCAGGTGGATCTTCACTTGTAGAATATTTGTTCACATTGAAGTAGTACTGTGATACGAGCAGCAATAAGAGTGTTCATTGTTCATTGCAATTAGAGTGTTCATTGCTCATTGCAATTAGAGTGTTCATTGCTCATGCAATTAGGGTGTTCAGTGCTCATTCAATTAGGGTGTTCAGTGCTCATTCAATTAGGGTGTTCAGTGCTCATTTCAATAAGAGTGTTCATTGTTCATTGCAATTAGAGTGCTCATTGCTCATTGCAATTAGAGTGTTCATTGTTCATTGCAATTAGAGTGTTCACTGTTCATTGCAATTCGAGTGTTCACTGTTCATTGCAATTAGAGTGTTCATTGTTCATTGCAATTCGAGTGTTCACTGTTCATTGCAATTAGAGTGTTCATTGCTCATTCAATTAGGGTGTTCAGTGCTCATTTCAATATGAATGTTCATTGCCCATTGAAATTCGAGTGTTCATTGTTCATTGCAATTAGAGTGTTCATTGCTTCAACTCAGAGTAACCACTCTTGTGTTCGATGACCTGAAACTTGTTCATTATGGATTCAATGGATCCCAGCACCGACTAATAGATAACTTTACTATTTGAAACTGTGTTTCGTAAATTATAAGCTAAATTCACACCGCATATTGATTTGCAAACCAACACAAAACAATGAAATACATCGAGGCTCCAAATACTTTTGAAAATTAATATAATTAATTCTCGTCAGTTGAGTACAGCCATTACCAACACTCTGATTTGCAGCGCACCCTGGAGTAATAATATCAATGAATAATATTGAAAATGACCACAGGAACCTCTTGGTATTCTCGGATTGCATCCGAAGTTCAATGCTGTAAGACACCAATCGTACAATCATTTTGGCAGAAAATTCCAATTATAATAACATTCGCACTAGTAGTCGTCAAACTTCCCGTGCAGGCACCACTACATTTGTTTCAACACTAGAAAACAGCCGTTTCATAAATACGATTCGACAGCTCTAATACAAAGACCTTTAACTATACTTTTGTTTCATAATATTAGGTTGACGCTAGGGGATTTTCGTCTCGTCACCCTTCACTAGGACCATTACCTTGACCTTAGTTTCATAATATTAGGTTGACGCTAGGTGAAATTTGTCTAGCCATCCTTCACTAGGACCATTACCAATACTTTTATTTCATATTATTAGGTTGACGCTAGGTGATATTCGTCTCGTCACCCTTGAAATGAAAGCTTCAGCTTCACTTGCCTGGAATTTATGATTGCCTCTAGGATCCCTGTGTCGAGCTGCGATGTACGAGCACTCGCCGTTGAAGGTAAAGTTGTGCCTGTCGAAGCTTTTGTAGTGGGGATCCCCGTAGCCTTCACACGTGCAGTCGCCGCACAAGTCTGGATGGACGCACCGACCGTCTTTGCGCACCAGCCCAGGGTCGCAGAAGCAGCCCGCCGAGCACTTGGATGACTGCACCTCGGGACACTCGGCTTTGAACGTGTCACAGGACTTCTCGCATGTGTTATGGCAGTCTGAGTACCGCTCGCCGGGGGGACATTCTTTGTCTGCACGTGGATGATGTACAGGATGAGAAGAGTTTATTTCAGAGTCAAATACGCCATACCTTACAGAGCAATACTTTTATGGGAATTAAATACGTCGTAGCCTAACTAAACAATCTTTATATCAGAATCAAATACCCAACACTATACAAAGCAATACTGTTCTCGCAACCATATACGCCACACGTTAACAGAGCAATACTTGTATCACTCAAAGATTAGATTAGATTATTAGTTAGTTTAAGCCTCCCTCTCCTCAACAAATGAGATCCAAAGAGAGAAAGGATGAAGGCACCATTTAGTATGGAGTTAAGGGACCGTGGAATCTATGCAGAAAGGGCATAGAAACAGTGAGATGAGAAAGAAGTTAATGAAACAAGATCAAAGTTGAAAAATAAAGTAGTAGGTGTTGGAAAAACAGGACAGCAGTGAATCGAAAACAAGTTGGTCCGGAAAAAAACAAAAACCTGTGTTATTTTAACACAAAGAAAGCCTACCTAACCTTTAGCTTGGGCCCTCACATAATCTCCCTGGGAGCGCTTATTCCCATTGATACAATAGTTGTATCCCCCTGGGGATGTATCAATCAAATACGCCACACCTTGCAAAGCAATACTTGTATCACTCCAATACACCACACCAAACAAAGCAACGGGAATGGTAGGAATTAGGAAGAAACAACTCACAACATCTGGCAACAACGCGCCAGTCCTGAACAGGGAGAGTGTTGTCGACGCTGAGACACTTGGTGACGTATCTGCTGAGAGCAGCGCACTTGCACTCTTCTTCTGTGCCTCCGTCGGCCAGACACTCGCAGGTGCGCTCTATGCAGCCCTGCAGGAACGTAGATGGTGGCACTGCGGTGTGGCACTCCGAGAACGGCTTCGCACTGCCAAAAAAAAAAGATTTTTACTTCACCGTCATTATCGATTTGCTTTTGGTACATTTACAACATCAAATCGCTTCAAATCGACATTTTGTACGTTACTACATCAAATCGCTCCTAATACATTTCACTTTACTTTATATGCCAATTTTCATTTCTGCCAATTTTCTCATGATGTCGTTCCAAATAGACATTTCATTTTATCTTTAAGGGCCGATTTCCGTATTGTACATTTACCACATCAAGTCAACGCAAAACAAGAATTTTACATTACCATTCATACCGATTTTTAATTTGAATTTCAACTTTGTACATTATAATTTTGAATAGCACATTTATTACATCATATCGCTCAAAATAAAAATTTCCCTTTACCTTCTTTATATAACTGTTTTTGTACATTCACTACTAGTATCAAATCGTATCAAATAGTCATTTCACTTTACCTTCCATGACACTTTCCCTTTCAAACATCTACTACATCAAATTGCATCAAATGGACATTTCACTTTACCCTCCTTATTTATGTGTTTTTTGTACATTCACTTATTCAAATCGCTCGAAATAGACATTTCATTTGACCATCCATATCTATTTGCTATTTATACTCCAGCTTTTTTTGAACAGTGATACGAAGGTCACATGATACGATTTGTGCAAAAAAGGCTTGGCACTGCCACAAAATACGCATGTCATTAAAATTGAATCGTCATCTTTTGACAACACCAGTTGTAAGGGGATAATATGCATCGATACGAAAACATTTGAATGTAAATGCGTTGACATGTGTTCAAAGAATTATTCAGAGTTGACAGACGCCACAAATCAATTTAACTGAATTCAGAAATTGCGCATTTGCTCAGGCAGGGCACTGTTTTTTCAAATTAGCAGCTACACATTAGAAGCATTATAATACAGATTTGCAGGTGGGAAATTGTAATGACCTAGTTTTACTCCTCTTTAAAATGCAATTAAAATTGTTTCGAGGCTCATAATATCCTTCAAGGGCTTAAAATGAATTTGAAATGGATGTTTTAATAGAAGGTAACTGCTGTCGCGTTCAAGCGAAAAAAACATTTTTTTTTTCAAACAATATAGCAATTGCTATTTTGTAGTTCTACAACAATGGTGATGAATTTCACAAATCAAATGTGGGCGAAGCTTAAATGTAAGCAAGTTGGACTCTCTACCGCAGGCGAAGCAATTCAAAATAAGTAAGTTGTACTCTCTATCGCAGTTGAAGAAATTAAATATAAGTTGTACGCTATGCCGCAGAAGAAACAATTAAATAAAGCAAGTTGTACTCTCTACCGCAGTCGAACAAATTAAATATAAGTTGTGCGCTCTATTGCAGGCGAAGCGATTAAATAAAGGCAAGTTGTACTATCAACCGTAGGCGAAGCAATTAAATAAGGGCCAGTTGTACTCTCTACCGCAGTCGAACAAATTAAATATAAGTTGTACGCTCTACTGCAGGCGAAGCAATTAAATAAAGGCAAGTTGTACTCTTTACCGCACACGAAGAAATTAAATATGGGTAAATTATACTCTCTACAGCTCGAAATTTCAAACCATATTACCGTCATTACAAAGGCCATCATTAGACTGGCTCTGGCATTAGGTTCTCACCGACATCATAACGAGGAAGCAACTGCCACTCGTCAGTGAAATTCAGAGATCGCATTACAAGGCAAATTTGGCACGAATTAAAATATATTATAGGTACTCATAGAAGTAGAGATTGAAATCCCTTGTGCGCAAAAGGTTCAATTAGATTCTATTTTTAAATTGTTAATTTCCCTTCTTATACGTAGCAACTAAAAAAATCTTTCAGTGCGGCATATACTGAGAGTTGGTCACTATTCTAGAAACAAAGGATTAGGAAGAAGTGATTTAGAATTCAAATGTATGAGTTAAGTGAAAAACACGTTTTATTCCATTTTAGAATCAAACTGAAATTTCAACAATCTTATCAAGGGATTCAAGTTAGCCAATCACGTTGCATTGAACCATGAATTACAATTCTGGAGCAATTATTTACACAACATTGATTATTTATAAAATGATTTGAGCGTCCCTTACCACAACAAAGACGTTCAAAGAGAGTAAGGATGAAAGCACCATTTAGTTTGGAGTTAAAGAAACGTGGAATCTATGCACAAGGTGTGATCACGCACACGATAAAGTCCATAAAAAACATTAAGTGTAGAAAAAAGGTTAGGAAACAAGGTACAAATTGAAAAACTTCACAGGCTACGAAAAACAGGACAACAGTGAACGAGAAAAGGATGATCCTTTACAAAACAAACATATATTCTTAAAAAAAAAAGGCACACTTAACTCTCAGCTTGGGACATTACAATTTACTTACTCCCAGAACATTGAATTGAAATTCGAGATTTAATGGAGAGAAATTCGAGATCTACATTGAAAAATTCACTCCGGTTCATTCCGACAGAGTCCACATGTATTCTGACGGCAGAAAAATACGGAAATGAGCTTGATGCGGATGTGAGCTTTAATTCAATCTTGTGAGCGCTCAGTAGACATCGCAGCTCAAAGTTGTACGTTTAATTTGAGCGGTAGTGCGCACTTTGCCGTTAGTTTCAGACGATTCCTAATACATAATTCATAACGTAAATTGCCATTGTTGATTGCCATTGTTGATTGCCATTGTTGATTGCCATTGTTGATTGCCATTGTTGATTGCCATTGTTGATTGCCATTGTTGATTGCCATTGTTGATTGCCATTGTTGATTGCCATTGTTGATTGTCATTGTTAATTACCATTGTCAATTCCCATTGTCAATAACTACTGTAAATCACCATTGTCAATAACTGCTGTTAATTATCATTGTTTAATACTATTGTTGATTACTACGTCGTTTCGTGTGAAATTGGTGAACTTTTGTTAATGATTTATCGAAGGTAATATGGACGTTGCAACTAAACAACTTTCATGTACTCACGCACTAGGATAAATTGCACTGATACCAAATGTGTGTCAAAATTACTTCACGTTCAGACAAGAGCTCACCGTAAAATACAAAAGATTTCAATCGCTTTAGTTTTAAGAAAATCTATTTGCTCTCAATGCTGTCCAATTAAATTGATGTATTTTGACATCTAATTTTGACCTCTCGGAGAAAGCCATTTTACTTCTATTTTTCTTTTTGTCGCTGTGAGTCTTTTTACGTCGACAATAAATAAAAACACTTAAGGTTTGTCTAAATAAAAATCACCTTTGTACCACAATGATGAACGACAGAATGGTGAAGCTTTCGAAATATTCAGATTTTTTTCTCAAGTCCTGCTAAATTCAATGCTTTTACTTTGCGGTAGACTAAAAACCCAGCGAAAACATTTTGTACAAGCGACCAAGTTTTGCGCGTGAAAAAAGATGACTGCTGTCAAAAAAGTGAGAATTTATCTATAAACATTTTATTATTATTATCATTTTTATTGTTTATAAAATCCACTCTCAGCATGAAATTAAACAATTTGCCCAGTTTTTGTTCTAATCTCCGCACTTCTCTAAATGATGTAACATTTGCAGCCGCTTTTTTGAACAGATTTTAGATGAGAAAATTACCATTTCGTTATGCGTGAAAATTAGAGCAGTGACTCTGGATATCATTCCAATTTTATTTTAAAATGAATTGAAATTAAGGCTGACCACTGCTGCAGCGTGCGGACTTTAAGTGAATTCCGTTTTTAAAGTGACAAATTACCTCACCCCGCTTCCCTCGTGTAAAATACCCTCCACTTCTGGGAAAAATACGAAGAGCAATGAGGACAAGGTATCTCATCTTAAAAAATTGATAAACAAAGCACACCAGGAAACTTCGCTCAGGAAATACAAATGAGAAAGATGTTTGCTCATTTTAGCATTTCAACTTGAAAAAAAATGCGCCAATTAATTTGAATGCACTAATTAAATTCAACTATGTTATTTTGTCATGCCCAATTACGACAAATAACTCGTGGTCCGTACGACTGAAAACAATGCTTTAATTATCAATTTTCCCCTGAAATTGCGGTTTATTATAGCATTTGATATGCTGATTCTTTTAGTCCATCAATTGTTTCAGGAGAATTAAAATAAAGTTAAATATAAATTTCTCATAATGATGTTTATTAATTTCAAAATTATTCTTATTCGTTTAATTTTCAGTTCCGCCAACACCCATTAAAGAAAAGATGCCTCTAGACTTGAAATTTGTGAACAAAATTATTTGAAGCTCGACAGAGCATCTCCACGGTAGCCATAAAGGAAGACCGTTATTTTTATGTAACTAGGGAGAAGAAGAAAGGGATTGCCATCGGTCACGGAGATGAACTAATTGGTTACGAGAAAGGGAAACAGCTGATGGGGAAAAATATCGAACCTGTCATTCCTCAAGATAAATGAAAAAATAAAACTCACCTAGGTGTAGTTGCTAAAACAATGGGAGTGTTCTCTAAAAGATGAACTAACTGAAAAGTGAACAGTTTAGAGCAGGTTCAACTAAACTAGTTGTTCTTACTTCAAACTTTCATACTATTACCTCTAACTTCTATAACAAACATGTAAATGACTAAATGACTTCTTAGATACTCAGCGATCAAAAATAAATTATGAATTATGGTCTATTAACTAAGACTAAATATGCCGTTGCTCAGGGATATACCCTTGATTTTAAACTAAAACACTTGAACTATGTCCAAAGTAAGCCGAAATAATTTCATGAATGTTCGAAGATCTGGACTGGCCTTATACAATTGCAGTCTAAATTATAAGCTAATTATTCCTAGCGTTACAAATCTTGAGTTATATTAAAAACTGACCTAGCACCGTTGCAGTAGGAAAACCTAAGTCAACTACTCCTAGCAATATCAACCGTTAAAAATTTTAGTTATCACTAATTACAATCAATTTAACTTCACCTCTAGCACACGAATAATATCACAAACACTCAGAGATTAATTAACGCTTTACCGTCCAAGTGGATTTCAAAATCCACTTTCATGAACAGCTTTAATACATTGTATTCCTTGTGAAGTTTGTGTTCTAATGTGTTCTTCGACGTTCATTGTCGATTAGCAGTCACCACCTCTTTGTGATGTCGGTGACTACATGATGCAGATGTCAGTTTAAATGATGGTGGTAGTGATTACGGTTATTTGAGTACAAAATACAGACGTGATAACGATTTGAGTACAAAACATTGACGTGATATCGGTAATATGAGTACAAATACAGACGTGATAACGGCAATACGAGTACAAAATACAAACGTGATATCGTTAACATGAGAACAAAATACAGACGTGATATCGGTTATATGAGTATAAAATCCAGACGTGATAACGGTAATACGAGTACAAAGTACAGACGTTAAAGACTTAAGACTGACTCGATGCTGTTGCAGAGCTGGAAGGCGGTGGCTGTAGTGTCGGGGTCACAGCGCGTCTCCTCACAGCGGTCTTCTCCAATCGTCCACGAGTCTCCGTACTCTTCTGTGTTGGTCGCCGGGCTGCCGTCTGGCTTGGTCTTGTCATCGGCTGGGTCTCCTGTGTAGAAGCCGCACAGACCGTCCACTTGGTGCAACAGCTCCTCGTTCACCTGCATATAGGGGATAAAGAAAATCGGATTATTGATGTTAAAGAAAATTTGATTATTGATATTAAAGAAAATCGGATTATTGATTTTAAAGAAAATCGGATTATTGATATTAAAGAAAATCGGATTATTGATATTAAAGAAAATCGGATTATTGATATTAAAGAAAATCGGATTATTGATATTAAAGAAAATCGGATTATTGATATTAGAGACAATTGGATTATTGATATTGAAGAAAATTGGACTATTGATATCAAAGCAAATTGGATTATTGATATTGAAGAAAATTGGACTATTGATATCAAAGAAAATTGGATTATTGATATTAAAGAAAATTGGATTATTGATATTAAAGGAAATTGGAATATTGATATTAAAGAAAATTGGATTATTGATAGAACCTACTAAAAAAATTGAATTATAATATTAAAGGACATAGAATTTTTAATGTGGAGGGAAATTGGATTATTAATATTAAAGAAAATCATATTTTTGATATTAAAAAAAACTGAAGTGCTCACGCGACACATTTCAGATCAGCACACTTCCGTTTCGATGTTCAAAAAAATGATAAGTTTTGAGTTAACAAATTTTAAAAGAACTTTTGAGCTCATTGATTGATTATTTTCGTGTGAAATTACTAGACAAATTTGAACATCATCAATGACGATTACTCCAACTCTTGTAAGAGGCTAAGGTATTTTTGCACATCTGTTTATGATTGGCTTGAGAGAATAATGTTGAGAATATTGAATACCAAATTGAATCCCAGCCGCAAATTTGCATGCAACATTTTGGAGTATGTTTATTTAGGGAAATGTAATACTAAGAAACCACTTTCGAACTAAGTTAGGGGAATTGAATGCATTCAAGGAGGTACACCCACGAAATGAAAAAAGTTAATCTAAAATAGTAGAATTTTGGAAGGAAAATTCGAGCAAGCTTTTCATGTCAGTATGCAACTATGAACATCAGTAGCACAAGAAGAAGCTGTTTTAGAGAAAAAATAACTCAGGAAGGCTGGTGCATTGAAAACTAATAATTCCCGAAACAGGAAATATTTTTAAGAAAAAAAATTATTATTGGGCATTCATTGTAAAACGATTTACTCATGTTCAATTTTAATTCTTTTCGTAATATTTTTCAGAGCTAGGATTTGAAGGAGTTGACTAATGTTCTAAATGAATTTCACACCGTTTCAGAAAGAGTAAGTTAAATGTTCGGTTTAATTTCCGTAGATTATTTTTCCTCCTACAACCCTTGAAATTTGGCAAATGTTACTTGCTTCCGTGACTCTCAAGTTATCATAATGTACAAGTATTTAACTGGTTCATGGCCGAGAAGGAACGAATTCAACTCCTCAACTTCTATTTCAAATATAATTCAATTTACAACAATAAAATTTTCATTCTAACGGCATTTGTCGGAGTTCACCTGTTCGTTGATTGCATGCAATTCTTTCAACTTAGGCCTGACCTAAAAAATCAGACTGCAATTTTCTTCCCAGTAGGAAAAATAGCTTTCTGAAGTGCACATGTCATCACCTGTCAAAAAATATCTGTATACCCGTTTTTTAAGCTGAGCAATGAGATTAATGCAAAACCCACATGCTTGTAAGAACTCGCTTCAAGTCTCTGTTTTATTTTCGATTTGGAAAAATGCTCAAAATTTTCCTGGCCATTTCTGGGAGAAATACAGAAAGGAATTTTGAAAAACATATATAATGTTCTCGCTATTCACCTCCGTCTTCATCGTGGGTATCTGCGTTCACACATAAAAGGAAAGTCTTTAAAACAAATATTTACCTAAATTTAACCTTCCACAGTCTGATTTTGAGCACATGCTGCCGTTGCTGCATGCACTGTGATGAGACTGGCACAAATAACAGGTTTTCACCGGCAACTGAATGAAGAATAAATTGCTACTGGACTGTAAGCTTCGAGGAACTCGTTAGAGTGTAAATTAAAGCAAAAATAAAATATGCTAGAGTTGCTGAATTTTTTTATTTTGAGATCCCCATGAAAGATTAAATGCGGAAACAGATCGTCGTTAACGGGGATTTGGCAATCCACGTAAGCGGAAAAGGGTTATGAGCGGCCATTAAATAAGGAAACAGATCGTCGTAAACGGGGATTTGGCAAGCCACGTAAGCGGAAAAGGGTTATGAGCGGCCATTAAATAAGGAAACAGATCGTCGTAAACGGGGATTTGGCAATCCACGTAAGCGGAAAAGGGTTAAGTGAGGCAATTAAATGAGGAAACAGATCATCGTACCCCAATTTTGAGATTCATGTTGACGTCCCAGACGACGTAGAAGCTGTGCTGCAGGCTCTGCAGGTAGAGCGAGTCCCCTTGCCTTGACACGCTGAATGTCTTTGACTGGCTACCGATCTTCTGCATCTGAAATATAAAATCATAGATCGTCAAATTTATGATTTCAATGACGTGAACGAAAAATTGATGATTTTAACGGGGAATCGTCAGTTTTATAATTTCAATGGGTTGAATGGAAAATTTAGGATTTCATTGAGTAAACGTAAAATCTTTGATTTCAATAGCTTGAACGGATAATTTGGGATTACAGTATCTTAAACATAATATTTACGATTAGAATGGGTAGAACGTAAAATTTAGGGTTTTAATCAATTGAATGTACAATTTTGAATTTCAATGGATTGAACGAAAACTTTGGGATAAAAATGGGATTAATGTAAACTTTGTGGTTAGAACGTGAACATCGTATAATTTTATGTCCCAATGTGATGAATAAAACGTAAAATTTAGAAGTGTGCTAAGAAGAACGTAACATTTTGGGCTGCAATGCTCCATCACCATAAATTTGTGAAATTACTACCAGCTAGTGATTAGAAGAAGCAAAATAAAATCCATGACTAGCTCGTGAAGTGCTAAAATCCATCACTACACACAGAGAACTTTTGTTCACAGAATACCGTAAAGTAGATTGTACCCAAATACTATCCAAAATTAAATTTTGTTATCCGAGATGGACCAGAATCATTTAGTTCGAAAAAAAGCACTACTCACTTGAGACACAGAGTAAGAAGTGGAGTCCCACTCGATGGTGAGGTCAGGGTTCAGAACCATCTGATGATTTTCTTGTTTAACCTTCAAGTAACGAGAGCAAGAACCTTCCTTCGTGCAGTTGCGGTGCACTGCAGGGCGCAAAATAAACATTTCATCAATTTAAATTAGGTAAAGGTTCCATCAACTCAAATTAGGTAAACGTTTCGTCAACTCAAATTAGATAAACGTTCCACCAATTCGAATCAGGTAAACTTTCCATCAACTCAAATTAGATAAAAGTTTCAACTCAAATGTGATAAAAGTTTCAACTCAAATTTGATAAGAGTTTCAACTCAAATTTGATAAGAGTTTCATCAACTCAAATTATGGAAATGTCTTACATTTTAGTCAAATTATTAACAGTGATGATGCTTTTTCTAAGTTTTACATAACTCTGATCCAACGATTCAGGTTTTTGTTTTGCATAATTTTAGCCTAATTATTAACTACCAGGGTTGCTGTTTTTAGGTTATACATAAATCGTTTCCAATTATTTACTAAGACGACTGAGGCTTTAAAGTTTTGTATAACTCTAATTCGATTATTAACAACGATGATTAGAGGTTTCTAGCTGCGACACTCACCAGAAATGAGCCAATCTTCGTTGATCTTGTCCCTGGCGAGGATGTGGTTGCAGGGATCCAGCTTGAAGTCTGTGCCGTCAAAAGTGTTGAACGCCTTGCCGTCCATCTCGCACTCGGGGGACGCTACCTGCGGGGCCCCCGTGGTGGGTACTGGCCCTCCGATTGGCTCTGACGAGGTAAAATTTAAGATTAGATTATTTCTAATCTAATTTTTAATCTAATCTAATAAAATATAACAAATGTTATTATATAAAAAAAAATTAGATTAGATTATTAGTTAGTTTAAGTCTCCCTATCCTCAACAAATGAGATCCAGAGAGAGGAAGGAAGAAGGCAACATTTAGTATGGAGTTAAGGGAACGTGGAATCTAAACAGAAAGGGTAAAATTGAAGGGTGGAAAAGTTTAGTGGACTGCTTGCATAGGAAATCCATTGTAAGTAGTGCACTAAAGCTCTCCACCCTTCAATTATCAGAAGTGCTAAAAATGAACAAACACAATACAGTTACTAGGAAATGTTTTTAATTCTCTCATCTAAGCCTACTAGTGAGTGCGTTGCTTTCGTATCGCATCGGTGCTTTACAATTCCTCAATTACAAAATAGAACAGAATGGGAATTGAGAAGAAAATGAGAAGAAAATGTCGTAAGAGTTAAGAAATACGCGAACACGTCATGTAAGCAGAATTGGATTAAATGAGAATTTGTCCAATGAGAATTTCTCATCGGACAAATGAGAAATAAGAATTGGATAAAATGTCATAGGTGAAAAAAATGTCCGAACATGCCATGTGAAGACAATTGAATGATCTGACAATTGAGAATACTGTGCGAATCGGATTAGACATTTGCAATTGATTGGTTTCTGACAAATCTCATCTTCACGGTGAAAAGAAGAACCACCGAGCAAATGAACATTGTTATTTGTACACGCTTCGGTATCTGATCGTGTTGTTTTTTTTCAGCCTCAAAATTAAAATTTAGAATTTTGAATCGTTTGCAGTTTAAATATTACCAAAAGTGTTTGTTCTTCGTTTTACCTTAACGATTCATCCTAAAATTACTGATGGAAATTACGGATGTCAATAAATCAACGACAAAAAATCTTGAAAAAATAAGGAACCTTTTTCGGATCGAGAAATGGATCCTAAATAATGAACATAATCAGAGACTCAGTACGGTGTTATCTCTAGGTACTATACCTACTTGAGCAAACAACATGGATCTTGCAGTTTGGGGGACTGAGCTCAAGTTTGTTGAATGATTTCTCAGTCCTAAAAGCTATGGAATTTTTCTGTTTTTACTGCTAACCATAAAGATTAAATTGAGCTAACCATAAAGATTAGGTTAGATAAGTTACCACATTAGATAAGAAACATTACAAGAAACAGTAACAAAGGTGCGCCAAAGAAAGGAAAGTGCTGTATAGTTTGGAGCTTAGGGAATGGGGAATTTATGCACAATGTTTGTTCCAGCACAAGACTCCTTGCTCATAAAAACAGTAGGTTTCGAAAGGAGTATTCAAAACAAGATAAAAGTTGAAGAAACGAGTAGTTACTGCAAAAAAGAAAAAACAGGACAGTAGCGGACAGTAAAAATAATGGTCCGTCACATAACAAAAACCGAGCTTATTTCAACAAAAATACCTACCTAACCTTCAGCTCGGGATCCTAAATTTTCGTCTGGGATTGCTAGTTAATCATGAAGAGAAAATGGTAAGTAATTGATATAAATTCCAGTAAAGAATTTAGAAAAAAATTTTATTCAAGTTTCAAAATTTAGTAAGTGCTCAGAATGATTTACGTTAATCTACTTCCACCTTTGCCCCCTTAGCAATAGCTCTGACATTGTCTGCATTGCAGCTCTGAGCAAATGGCAGACCGTTAAAGAACGAATTAAAACATCCAGTAGGCTCGATCCTGAACCTAACTTTGGGAACTAAAATCCAGAGCGCTAAAAACGCATAAATAAACTTCGAGCCAAGTTAATTCCCAAGTGGAATTCTTCCCGACAACATAATTGTGTTTGCCATTAACACGGAAAAGAAAAAACTACGATTTCCTCGGTGAACACAAAAGACGGTTTCTCTGTTTCTGAGTTCCTGCATCCAACTCCTTCTCCGCCTCACAAAAATGGGGCTTCTTTGTCATGAAGTTTGGTGCTAATTTCACAGTCTAGAATCTACTCCGATTATTCCTCAGCCAAACAAATATGGGAAAGGACTCTGGCGACGTAAAATTTTCGTTGCAGCGACGTAATCTCTAACACAAACACAAGGAACAACACGTTCCCCGGCGTGCTCGTCTTCGAATAAATGGAACACAAGTGGAAGGAAGAAGCGACGTGTTCGTGTTTTCTTCATGATACAAATGCCATTGATTTCTGCTTAGGCATTCAGTTGCTAATATTTCAATGGGAGCATCGTGCCGTTGATTTTTACTATGATATTCAGTTGCTATTATTTCCATGGAAGCATCATGCCATTGATTTTTACTGTGGCATTGAGTTGCTATTCTTTCAATGAGAGCAGGTGCCACTGATTTTTATTAAAACATCCCACTGCTGTTAAAAATGGTAGCATCGACAGGTTAAACAAAGTAGAGCATTGGATTTTAAAAATCATGGTTTCTCAAACTGAGCAATGAATTCAAGTAGACTGAAGGAAATTTCACGTTTTTAATTTCACAACTGCTGCATTTTTTCAATGTAGAATACCCCATCAAACATACATAACAAACTGTCTTCAATATATCCGCATATTCAAGGCTAAAACAGTTCACATATTTTACAACATCTTTATGTTTTACATCACATCGTGAGCTACTGCACTCACTGCAGCCAAATTCAGGGCATGGATCATTCGGGTTCTTCTGGTAGAACTCTTCTCCAGGCTCACAGACAGGCAGGGCTACCTGTGGTATATATGGAAAACAATTAATGAACGAAAGTACAATAATTTATTACAGGACAATGTTTTTATTTCTCTCATCTAAACCTTCTAGTGAGTGCGATGTGTTCGTATATTTTCAATACTTTACGATTACTTGACTATATATTTATTTCTCTTATCTAAACCCAGCAGAGAAAGCGATGCTTTCGTATCGTTTCGATGCTGTACTTTTTAACACTAACACTGGCACCGCATTTCGTCTGCATGAGATTGAATTCCAAAATGACAGCGAGAAACCAGTACCCTAAAACAATAACCAGGCTTTTATAGCTCTTCACTCATCTCAAACTGACACTGATAATCCTACTTTTAGAGCTGCTCACTCAACCCACACGCTGATAACCATACTTTTACAGCTGCCCACAGATCTCACCTCAGCACAGGGCGCCACAGTAGGCATGGGGGTGACAGCGAGGGCAGGAGTGGTGATTTTGAGGCAGGTGTACTGAGGACACCCGCTGTCGCTGGTGCTGAGGAACATGGTGCGTAGTCCTGGGGCGCACTCCACTGGCGGGCACATGGTCGTGGTCACCAGCGGGATGCACTCGAACTGGTCACAAGGACGTGTGTAGCAGTGTTAATCCAGGTATAAATTAGTGCTCTAATGTCATTGTTAATTTAGGGATAAATTAGTGTTATTAATGTCTCTGTTAATGTAGCCGTAAATTAGTATTGTTAATGCCATTATTAATGTAGGTATATATGAGTGGTGTTAATGTCATTATTAATGTTGGTATAAATTAGTGCTTTTAATGCGCTGTTGATGTAGGTATGAACAAGTACTGCCAATGTCAACGGAATTGTTAGAATCTCTCTGAATTAGAGCCTTTGATACCAATGTCAGCGGTGTTATTAGAATTTTTGGGAATTTGAACCTTTGGCGTCAATGTCAATGGCATTGTTAGAATCTCTCTGAATTAGTGCCTTAGGTATCAGTTGCAACAGCGTTGAAAAAATCATGGTGAATTAGAGCCCATAAAATCAATGTAAACGGTGTTAGAATCTCTGTGAATTAGCTTAATGAAAGTTTATTGTAAAAAAAATTATTGTTGAAGTGAATAGCGAAAAAATATTTGCAGTGGAATTCAAGAACGCGCACTTTCATATCTCCAAAATCGTAAGGTACTTTCTGCTAAAAATTTCCATTTAGAAGGGCTCTCAAATATTCAGTATACACACGATGCAGTATTGTCCACTCAAGTGGTATTGTCTACGCAAAACAGTCCACACAGAGCGGTACCGTCAGCACAAAACAGTCCACACAGCAGAATTATAAACACAAAACAGTCCACACAGCAGAATTATAAACACAAAACAGTCCACACAGCAGAATTATAAACACAAAACAGTTCACACAGCAGAATCATAAACACAAAACAGTCCACACAGCAGAATTATAAACACAAAACAGTCCACACAGCAGAATTATAAACACAAAAAAAGGCCACACAGCAGAATTATTAACACAAAACAGTCCACACAGCAGAATTATAAACACCAAACAGTTCACACTGCAGAATTATAAACACACACACACAAAAAACAGTTCACACAGCAGAATTATAAACACAATAAAAGGCCACACAGCAGAATTAGAAGCATAAAAAAGGCCACACACCAGAATTATAAACACAAAAAAAGCTACACAGAGCGGTACTGTCAACACAAGAGAGTCCACACAGAACGGTAATGTCAACACAAGACAGTCCACACAGGACAGCATCACACAGCCACACAGCACACCAGCCCCAATACTCACAGCAGGACAAGGCTTCAGCAGCTCTTTGGTGTCGGCGAAGTTGATCTCGTAGCCGTCCTGGCACTGCGGCATCGGGCAGGGGGCTGTGGGGGGCGCAGACGTGGCGCACCTTGGGGGATAATGCTTTATTTTAGCATAAGAAGTTTTATTTTAGTAGAAGAGGTTTTATTTTAGTACAAGGGGTTTCATTTTAGTACAAGGGGTTTTATTTTAGTGTAAGGGGTTTTATTTTAGTGCAAGGGGTTTTATTTTAGTGCAAGGGGTTTTATTTTAGTGCAAGGGGTTTTATTTTAGTGCAAGGGGTTTTATTTCAGTGCAAGGGGTTTTATTTCAGTGCAAGGGGTTTTATTTCAGTGCAAGGGGTTTTATTTTAGTGCAAGGGGTTTATTTTAGTGCAAGGGGTTTATTTTAGTGCAAGGGGTTTATTTTAGTGCAAGGGGTTTTATTTTAGTGCAAGGGGTTTTATTTTAGTGCAAGGGGTTTTTATTTTAGTGCAAGGGGTTTTATTTTAGTACAAGGGGTTTTATTTTAGTACAAGGGGTTTTATTTTAGTACAAGGGGTTTATTTTAGTACAAGGGGTTTATTTTAGTACAAGGGGTTTATTTTAGTGCAAGGGGTTTATTTTAGTAAAAGGGGTTTTGTTTTAATACAAGGGGTCTTACTCTCATTACACTTACACTTGTCATGCACATCACACACAAGTCATGCGAATACCTATCCCTGGCACACACGCCCATGCACTCATGCACACACAGTATTACACACGCACACTCTCATCACACGCACTGCCAACTCTTTGTATCCGTACACTCATTACAAGCGCACTCATTCATCAAAGGCACACACATATTCAACACAGAAAAATTTATAATACTGCACTCATAATAGGTAATCATAACCCATGCCTTACACACATGCATTACACACATACATTACACACAT
>JACJUY010002584.1:19368-65148 GCA_014220935.1 Platorchestia sp. MABIK | reverse complement strand
ATACATAAAATACGTCCTTCACAGGTACTCTTTTAACTTGATTATCGAATTCAATCATACCACATCCATTGCACACACTCATGATACACACCCATCATACACACACATCATACCCACCCATTCTTCACACACACCCATTCTCCACACAAACTTTTCATACACACTTTTATCAAATGCAATCATAACACATCCATTACCCACACTCTTCAGACCCACTTATCAAATTCACTCACAACATATCCATCAGAAACACCCACAGCACCCACACCCACCACCCACAACCACCAAGGTAGCACACAGCGTACTTGTACTGCGGGCAGCCGTCGGCGTCAGAGAGCTGCTGCTCGTAGTAGTCGTAAGCGTCGGAGGCGGGTGTCACGACGTCATAACCTGCGGGGCAGCTGGGGGGCGGGCAGGTGTAGGCCGCCGGGGTGGTGGACGGCAGCACGCAGTCGTACAGCGGACACAGGCCCTTCTGCTGGCAGACCAGGACACTCGCGTTAGGAATTGTTATTATGGGCAGAGTGAAGCGTGTTGTGTGTGCTGGCTGTGTTGTGTGTGCTGGTTGTGTTGTGTGTGCTGGTTGTGTTGTGTGTGCTGGTTGTGTTGTGTGTGTTGGTGGACCGGGACACTTGCGTTAGGAATTGTTATTATGGGCAGAGTGCAGCGTGTTGTGTGTGCTGGCTGTGTTGTGTGTGCTGGTTGTGTTGTGTGTGTTGGCGGACCAGGACACTCGCGTTAGGAATTGTTATTATGGGCAGAGTGCAGCGTGTTGTGTTCTTCACTAAGTTACTTTCAGTATTCCTTCATTGAGTATCCCTTAGTAAATTGTCTCAGCATGTGCGGGGTGTTGTTTTGTGTCAGCGGGCGGACCAGGACACTCGCGTTAGGAATCACCGCTTAGTCATTATGGTTGTTATAATTATTGGTCGAGTGCGGCGTGTTGTGTAGTGTGTCTGCTGGCGGACCAGGACACTTGCGTAAAAATTTAAAGACCGAGTGCAGCGTGTTATTTCTGCTGGTAGACCAGGACACTCGAGTTAAGAATTATAACTTTTGGTCGAGTGCAGCGCGTTATGTTTTTCACTAGGGCATATCAAACGAAGCTTGTCTTCATGTGCCGTATGAGCAACTCCACGCCACACAAGGTAGTAGAAAGATCATAAGTATTACTCCGTCACGTAGCACACGAGAGTAGTAGGACCTTGACAATATCCACTCTACTCAACACCGGAGAGTAGCAAGGCCTTGACCATATTCACTCTACTCAACACCGGAGAGTAGCAAGCCCTTGACAATTTCCACTCTACGCAACACCCGAGAGCAGTAAGACCTAAACTCCTTTGATTCCTTATCAAAATCTACAGAATTTACTCTAAGGAAACTTACCCTTTGACGTCTCAAACGAATATCATATCCAAATGGGCAGGCAAAACCCTTTAACTGCAACTGGCGAGTCTAATTACAACCTGAAGAATTCAAACTGAAGAAACTGGCCGAGTAATTTACATTATAGAAGCTTACTTTCTAATGTCCTAAATAAATACTACATCCAAGGGTCGACACGTAGCGAAATTAAAGAATTTACATTAATGAGGCTTACCTTCTGAGGTCTCAAATAAATTTCACATCAAAGGGACTGAAGCGTTGTAGAAACTTTAGAATTTATATTAATGATGCTTACCTTTTGGGGTCTCAAATGAATATCATATCCCAGAGGGCAGGCAGGTGGGGGGCAGCTGGCTGGGGTGGTGAGGACAGGTGGTTCACAATCGTACAGAGGGCACCGCGTGGCGTCGCCCTCTCGCTTCACCACAACACTCCAGTCGCCGGGGCACGACGGTGTGGGGCAGCCGGGTATTTCGGGTACTGCATCCAGAATATACTTAAATTTGCACCAAATCTTGAAGGATTTAATATTATACGCTTGAATTTGCATAGAATATAAAGTGTTTAATTTTAAATTAGTGGCGCAGCCGTGTATTTCTGGCACTGCATCCAGAAATATACTTAAATTCGTACCGAATATTGGTGTGTTCGATTTGAAATTAGTGGCGCAGCCGGGTTTTTCGGGCACTGCATCCAAAAATACGCCGGAATTTAGACCGAATGTTGAAGTATTAGATTTAAAATTTTAAGAAAATATATTAAAATCGGCGTTAATCTTGTGGTGTTTAACTGAAAATACATGAAAAATGCCCTAAAATATGGATCTGTTGTTGAGGTGTCGATTGAGATCTGATCTTCAGGTGTTTAACTTGAAATAAATACTAAATGCACTAAGATCTTTATCTGATCTTTAGGTGTATAGTTTAAAATCAATGAAAAACACTTCAAAATCTACATCTGGTTTTGAGGAGTCTAGCTTAAAACCATTTAAATACTTCAAATTTATACATAATCCTGAGGTGTAACTGATATGAAAGAAATTAATGAAGACAGAGCTCATTTTTAAAATGTTAATTTCGATGCTGTGAAATCGTTCATTTTGAAGTGAATTGGAAACGTAGCTTGAGAACCTCACTGACTTAAGCGGCCCATAGACAATCAATTTTGTAATCAATATAATTGACAATGATGAGTTTTGACAATAAAATTGACAATGATGAGTTTTGACAATTTAATTGACAATGATGAGTTTTGACAATTTAATTGATTGCCAGTGGGCTTGATTGACTTTGTGGGCAACAAAAAATCTCATCAATATATAGAGTCAATGATGTTGACAATTAAACTGATTGTCTATGGGCCGCTTTAGAGAGCAAAACGCCCTGAAAACAAAACAGAGTCTTACTGGCAAAACGAAACAATAACGGAAAAATGAAATGAACTGTTTTCAATCCCAAGACCACTAAACAAATAGCAGTTAATTTACGAGCAATCAATTGATTGAAAATTGACCGAGTAAACAAGTAGCATTAATTTGTGGGCAAGTACACGTTATTCTTAACGAATTGATGGAGCTAACGATTTTCAGCTAACGGACGAGCAAGTAATTGGTCACAAATCGACAGAGCTAGCAATTTTCAGGCAATTGACGGGCAAGTAATTGGTAACGAATTGATGGAGCTAACAATTTTCAGGCAATTGACGGGTAAATAACTTGTAACAAGTTTACGGTTAAGCATTTGGTAACAAAATAACAAAACAAATAACTGACGCCGCTGAAAATTAAAGAAAAAATTACAGTCCCTAAATCTCAAGAACTATCAGCTGATGGATAGGTCAAATAACCAACAAATAATTGACACAGTCAACAACCGCAGATGAGTTAAGGAACGAACAGTTAAAAGTTAAATTACCCGGTTGCAAGAGCAGCTGATACAACAGATCAAACAACCAGGAACAAAACAACCACAAACACAATCAACGTATCAACATGCTATCGAGACACCAGCATTCATCACCCCTGGTGTGGTTCAAACAACCAGAAATCAAAAGTATCAACCAGCTACCGATACACCAACATTAATCACACCTGATGAGCCTTAAACAACCATGAACAAAACAACGTATCAACCATCTACCGAGACACCAACATTCATCACACCGGGCGGGACTCAAACGACCAAAAATAAAAACAACACATCATCGAGCGTGATTCCAACAACCAAAAGCAAAACAACGCATCAACCAGCCACCAGCATTCATCACACCTGGTGTGGTGATGGCGGGGCAGTCCAGTTCATCATCGAGGCAGTTCTCAACACCGTCGCACCACTGCGTTTCGTTGACGCAGTAGTTGCTGGAGGGGCAAAGTTTGGTGCCGTCATCGCAGGGCTTGCAGAGGCAGTCGCAGTTCGCTGTCAGCACGCTGTGCTCCTCCGGCTGATGGCAACAATATTCGACATGGGGGATCAGTTTTGTATTTTATGTGTGATCAGCAAAGTAACATGTAGGTTATGTAGGTTATCAGTAGTGTATTTCATACGTGATCAGCAATACAGTACGTAGGTGATCAGCGGTGTATTTTACGGACGATAAGCGATGTATTTAATCGGTAATCAGCGGTGTATTTCACGGGTGATAAGCAATGTATTTATTGGATGATTAGCCATGTATTTCATGGTGATCAGCAATACATTTCATCGGGGAAAGGCGATACATTTCTCACGTGATCACCTAAACATTTCGAATATACCAGTATTAAATAAAGATATTTATAGCACATTATGTACATGGGATCAGTAGTACGCTAGAAAGTGCACTATGGATCAGTGAATTTACTGATAATCAAGAAATGTTATTACCTACATCAGAAGTCTGGCATGGGAAATAATGTTTACAGCTTATACCTATAATAAGTCGTAATTTAAAAAATTTTTTATTTATGCAGAAATTGATTATTGCGTGTGTGGTTTATAAGAAACAGCTGGTTTCAGCAATATATTATGAACATTCATACTTATTGCTGGCATAAGTAACCTATCAGGCAATGAAATTTGTCAGGTTTGAAGTTTGAAACCGCTTGAAGTTTGGAATCAGAAATGGGTCATTGAGTTCATTGCTGGAATGCGTGATCAATTGTCAACTTCATTGCTTGTAAATGAAATTTGTAATGGGTTATAAGTTGATTTTTAAACACAAATTGGGGATATAAAATAATAGATTCCAATGGTATTTTCGCGGTTAATATTACTGCCAAAATACCACACAAAGAAGTTTCTTTCAATTTTTTTTGGACTACAATCGAACCGAAGGAACGATACTAAACTATTCGAAGTTTCGCTAAAAAAATTATAATTTTAAAGCGTGTTTAATCAAACAAAGAAATAAGTAAGCTTTCTCAGTGAATTTTACTGCCACATAAAGATTATTTGTTCACTGCATCACAAGTATAACTTGGCATAACTCTGCATACAGGATCTCAAAGACCACACAACCCACTGCATCTCACTTAGAACCCTACATACTGCCTCATAACTCACGGCATCGTGGATGAAACTCTACATATTATCTCTTAACCCGTTAACGCCCGAGAGGACTCTACGGTTCTCTTTCGAAAGTAGCCTCAATATTTTGTGTTTCTTGCTAAATCAATTCCTTAATTTGTCCTTTGAAGTTCACTGCCGAGTGGTGGTTCCTTCCTCATTCCGATATCGGTGACTGCCTGATGCCGGCGCCAGTTCAGTGATGATGGTTGGGGTAACGGTAACATGAGTATAAAAATTCCGAAGTTAAAGGGTTAATTAAGTATCATAAAACACGCTGCATTGCTGATAAACCCCACTTATTGTCTCAAAAATCACTCAACTCACGGCATCACAGGGAGGACAAGTTTTCTTCTCGCAGCTCTCCGTGCCGCCCATTTCACATGTACACTCTTTGCAGTCCACAGTCTCGAACACGGCTCCCACTTGGTATCTGGTCACATATCGAGGTAATTATTTAAAAAATATTTATAATATACTTTTGTGAAGTTACGAATGGAATATTGAAACAAAAATTGACAAAAGGATTAATTAACATTCACTTCTCTGGAGTTACAAATGAAGTATTGGAGCAAAATGCGTATTATTTCATATCTGCTTGTCATATCGAACAGAATGATGATGGTAAAATCATGGATGTGTGTGTGCGAAAAGTTAAGAGTGGTTACTGATAGATGGCTTTTTTTACTTTGACTTCATATTTCTGGTGAATTGCTGCAAAAGAAAAACAAAATCAAATACAACTGAAGAAATTAAACTTGTACCATAAATTATGTCTTTTAGATAGAAATTCGAGCTCGTTAAGAAAGAGAAGAAGAGTTTGCAAAAAGAGTTTGATTCTTCCTTCCATCCTTCCTTCCTCACTTGACTTCCTTCCAAAAGCTCGTTAAAAACTCAAATTATTGAAATCGACTGGATACATGTGGTGGCATACAGGGATTTATTCAATTAATTTACATTGAAACGCTTACCACCGATCAAGCAGAACTCATTATGTACACCTTGGTCGATTGAGGAATTGTATTCCTTTTCTAGCGGGAGAAACACATACGTGGCGTCGGACGTTCTGCCTGAAAAACGAATGCTTTTGACATATAGGCTGCTGTGACCAAACAGCTGTTCTCAATCGTTCACGTATTGATGGAGCGAGTAAGACACAGTGCAACTGATTTGACTCCGTTCACGTGAAGGAAATTTTTTATTCCAATCAAAAGCCTGATATATATCTTGTACATTGGTTTTTCGAATGCCATATAACTAACTACAAGACACGATGACGGTTACCCCTGGTCAAGCCGGTACCCATTTCTGACACCTGGGTAGAGTGGGGAATTGTGGCTGAGTTCTCCCTACCCTAAACGGGAAAAATCACCGGGCGCCACTGCCGGGATTCGAGCTGCCGACGCCTTCCCATGAAGGCGTGCGTTCTTAACCACTCGGCCGCGGTGACCACTCCCATACACAACACACGTAGCACAACTCACTTGACTCCGTTCTTGTAGCAGGGGCACATTGCGGGAGGGACGCAGTCTGAACCATCGAAGTAGAGACCAGGACGACAGGGACGGCAGGAGGAGTAGTGGAAGGGAGGAAGTTGGGGACAGGCGGGGCAGTTGACAGGAGGAGGAGGGGTTGGATAGGTGGGGGTGCTCATTGTGGTCGTTTCGTCGGCTGTAGGAAGAGAAGTTTAAATATTTGTTGTGTTGCTATACGACAAAGGTAGATGTATATTTGTCGTATTGATGTTCGACAAAGGTAGGTTCATTTGACGGAGCCGGAAGACCCTTACTGGTGTAGAGTAGAGTAGGGCAAGGCCTCTACGCTTACCGAGGCCGAGTAGGGCAAAGTAGAGCAAGAAATGCCCCTACGCAAACTTAGGCCGAGTAGAGAAGAATAAGGCAAGACCCCTACGCTAACTAAAATCGAGTACGGCTAAGGAAGTCAAGGCCCTACGCAGACTGAGACAAAGTAATGCAAAACACTAAGCATACTAAGGCCGAGAAGGACAAAGTAGGACAAGACCCTTAAGGTCGAGTAGGGCAGAATAAAACAAGACTTCCTAAGCTGACTGAGACAAAGTAAGAGCAGAGCATAGCAAGACTCAATCGTAGAGTAAGGCAGAATAAGGCAAGACACCTTCTCTGACTAATGCAGTCTCCCTCTAATTATCGCGACAAAGTCTTCCTGCTAATTTTTCTTCTTCTTGCAAGTGGCTCGAGTCAGTAGAAAGATTCCATCAATTGCATTAACATTGTTATGGTTAGGCATAATTGGCGCCCGAGATAATCGAGCAAAGAAAGTTAATCGCAAGATAGAAGCGGTCCAGATTAGAAAATTGCGACGATGCTCCAATGAAAAATGGCGAGTAAACTTTTGATTTGCTGATGAAGATACAGTTTTTCCGTGAGTGATGGAAAACTACTAACAAATGTAACAATGAAATTTGTGGTTGTGAAAGAAAGTCAATTTAGCACTTTCACTGTCAGAATGTGGAAAGAGAGGCGATTTCTTAATTTAGATTTAGTGTGCAGGCAATAATTTATTTTAAAATTAAATTTAGTGTCAGAGCAATCAACAATTTTGAAGCAAAATGAAATGAAGGATTTTAAAATAAGGTTAAATGTACATGGTGTGTTATTAATGTTGAATTTAGAATGAAATTCAGCGAGCTTGCCAATATTTGTTTAAAGATCCCATGATGCGTATGTACGATTATCAATCTCAGAAATAAATTATGTGCGCATGAAAAACATTAATTTTGCTACTGAATGTTGAGTGTATGAAAGCCAAAATATAGAGACTGGAATCTCTTGTCAACATAGGTACCATTTTGTATCTATGTACACCTGGGTCGAATGGCTATCAAACTGCCTAATTGCTGAGTCGTCATTTCTCTTCCCAACAAGAAGAAACACCAAGATAACGATACGGGCCGTGAAGCGTTGACTTTACCCACGAAATACGAGAATCGTTAACCACTTGGTCACGGTGGCCGCAATAATTAAAATAAAATATTAAGACTACAAAATAGCAACAAAAACATTACTCACGGTAGCCACAGAGCAGTTAGAAAAATCAAAACTTTGCAAAGTAGCAAACAGAACCACCACTCACGGTGGTTCTCAAAACAATGTAAAATCGAATCTATACAAAATAACAAACAGAACCAGCACTCACGGTGGCCGCAAAAAAAGTCAAAACTTCACAATCGCAAACAGAACCACGGTGGCCAAAAACATCAATGAAAACAGTTCAAGTCTTTACGCAACAGTAAACAGAATTAACTCACGGCTTCTGATGTACGGGTGGAAGCATCCCTTGACCTCGACCCTAAGGGCGGGAGCGCCGTGCCAGGTGAGAGGCCGCAGCTCCAGGTGCCGCGTCTCCAGCACCCGCCTGAAGGAGTTTTCGACAGGTGTGCGCCGGTCGCTGTTTCCGTTGAACACCTGCCGCGGTCAAACAGGTAGAATTTGAGCGAATTTTATCGTAAGATTTTCTTTTGCCTTCTCCAGATAGGCAGGTAGTGATTGTTTTTTTTCTGTATCCCAGATACACAGGTAGCGAACGTTCTTTTCTGAAACCTAGATACACAGGAAGCAAACGTTTATTTCTGTATCCCAGACACACAGGAAGCAAACGTTTTTTTTTCTGAATCCTAAATATACAGGAAGCGAACGTTTTTTTCGGAATCCTAGATACACAGGTGGTGAATGTTTTCTTATGGGTATCGTAGATACATTGGTAGTGAGTGTTTTCTATTGTGTATCCCAGCAATACCGGAAGTGATGGTTTCATTTGATGTATCACAGAGACACAGGTAATGAATGTTTTTTCTTTGCGTGGCCTAGAGACACAGGTAGTGAATGCAAATTTTAAAGCTTGTTTATAAGGAAGGGTTGCGTAAAATAATATCAGAGGGCGGTAAATTTCAAGAAATGACTTATCGAGTTCATAAGTTCATAAACATGGGTTGCGGATTGAAGTCCAAACCAACAGTTTTTTAATAAATGGAGCATTTCGTCTCATTTTTAGAAAATCGAAAATAAATGAGCAAGTCAAATTATAGGATGAACAGAAGGAGTCCTGACAGTTGTGTTGCGATGGTTGATATCGAAATCACCGCAGGTATTTCAAATCGAAGTCAAATTTAACAGAATTAAGACATAGACATGAAAAATATTTTTTGCGTCTGTATCTTCGAAAAATATCATGTGAAAATTGAGTTTCATGGTAAAGCGTACTATAAGTTCATCGATAAAATATTCTTAATCGTAATATTTGGGGTTGCTGGTTGAGCCTTAGCCTAATAAAAAAAATGGTTGAAACAAACATAGTGGCCGCGACATTTAATGAGATGCCAATTAGTCTCAATCTTCAGAAATAGTGACAAAACCACCTCAGTCAATCAATGGCCTCAGTCAATCAACAACCTTAATAAATAAAATCAGTCAGTTTTTGGAATTACTAAACAAAAATAAAGCAAAAATTTCATGTGGAGTTGTAGAAATTCACGTTCACTGACTCAAAAATTTCCCTAGTAATTTGACTCACTGGATTCTCATCCGCTTTCTGACCATCAAACCTTATGCCTGACATCACCTTATCCACCAAACCATATGCCTGACATCACCTTATCCACCAAACCATATGCCTGACATCACCTTGTCCACCAAACCATATGCCTGACATCACCTTGTCCACCAAACCATATGCCTGACATCACCTTGTCCACCAAACCATATGCCTGACTTCACCTTGTCCACCAAACCATATGCCTGACATCACCTTGTCCACCAAACCATATGCCTGACTTCACCTTGTCCACCAAACCATATGCCTGACATCACCTTGTCCACCAAATCTTATGCCTGACTTCGCCTTGTCCACCAACCTTTTGCCTGACATCACCTTGTCCACCAAACCTTATGCCTGAATTCACCTTGTCCTCCCCAGTGTTGAGGTCCTTGAGAGTGTTCCAGTTGATGCCGTCCGGCGAATACCGAATTTGGAAAGTCTCGACCCACTCGTCCTGATCGTCTCGCCCTTGTGTCACCAAGCCGGATAACTTGCTGGGCTCCAGGAAATCAAACTGAAAAAATGTTAGCACGTTAACCCCAACGTGAGCCACTGGTGGTACACGGAGGGGATTTTCATAATGCTCATGACTGATCAGTAGTCAAAAACTTAATTTTTATTAAACTTTATCAAAGATAAAGGGAGGCACGATCCATTTGATGTTTGATATTTGCAAAATTGATCACTACGATTGACTTAGAATTTGAGTTGAACAATGAACTTTTGTTTCATCCATAGGGGGTGAACTTTTTAAATACAATTGAAATTAGACCAACAACGAGAAATTCTAGCCCATTCATTTTTAGGAACCAAATCTTGCCAGCTTCGTTTTACACTGTTACGTTACGGTTCCATGATCCTGTTGGGCCTTCATGGCTTCTACTGTAAAAAGTTCGGTAACTGCAACCCAATACTGAAAAACCACTTCACATGACAAATTACAGTAAAATATCCAGTTTTTCTTTTTTCTTTTGTTCCTTTGTCCCCCGCCTCACCCGTATGTACTGTCCAGGCCTGTTCTCCGGCACCCACGCCCCCGCTGACACAAGTCTCCTGGCGGGGGAGTTCAACGGCGCGTTCTCTTTGCCGTAGAAAGGTTGGTCGCCCATCACTGAGGACACCGTCAGCTGCAGCGGGCTGAACTCGCTGCTCTCCAGCCCCATTGGTTCATCGCACTCTTCCAGAACTGGGCGTGGAATAAGGTTCTGTTATTTACTGGAGGGGGGATGACTTAGCTGTTAGTTACTGAAGGTGGGATGACTTGGCTGTTTTTGACTGTCCGTGGGATGATCGCCCTCTTCCAAAACTGGGCGTAAAGTAAGGTACTGTTATTTACTGATGGTGGGATGACTTAGCTGTTACTTTATGAAGGTGGGATGACTTAGCTGGTACTTAATGAAGGTGGGATGATTTAGCGACAATACTTAATCGTGTAAATAAGAAAATTAAAAATTAACAATGTGCAGCGACATAACACTGTAGATTAAAATTTGTTTTCACTTCCCTAGCTATGAATGTTTAATAACGATGCAGTATTTTACGTCCCGGAAAAATGTAAAGTCAAAATAAATATCTGATTCCCTCATTTAAAGTGAACCAGCATTCATAACCAGAACTAAGTTTGAAGTTCCTGCATTTAAAATATAGCATCTGAATTTAGAAATCAAGAGTTACAGGAATTTGCTGTGAATATGCTTGGCGACAGGTTACAAAGATGTAATTTCAATTTTCAATACTATGGTTCAGTTAACTTTAGCTTGAAATATTTTTCACCAAAATAATAAATAAATTTCTATGAGAAAATATCTTTAAAACATCACATCATTTTTGATTAGTGGAAGAGATTTTGATGCAAATATAGTTGAATATATATGTGAAACCACAAACTACTTCAACCCTAGGTTGACGCACAGTTATATATAAAGAAATCCTCACCATGCACAAATTAAAGAAAAATTATAACAGGCAGCAACCACATCGGATTCGAAAATTTCAACCAATAGCGTACTACTTACTCGTAGGCTTCTTGGTGGTGGTAAGCAAACTGCAGCCAATGAGCTCCAGTCTCAGTACGGGCCTGACGTTCCACGTGAGAGGGGTCAGCCTCACCATGCGGGTCTCCACAGGCCTCGGCAGCAGGCGCGTCACAGGCAGGTTAGAGCCTCGAGATGGCCCTCGGAAGTACTGCAATGAGGGTTTACACATGGATGTGTGTTAATTGTGAAAGATAAAAGACTATCTACGCGAATAATACATATGAGGATTAAATAGAGACAAAAAAAATGAGAGCACTAAATGAGATTTTCATGATTGGAAGACTTACGTGGTTAAAATAGAGACCAATAAAATGCGATTACAAGAAGAGAATATCATTAATGAAATACTTACGAGGCTAAAATAGAAACCAACAGAAATGGAAGCACTAGAATGGAGTTTCATGAGCGGGCTTGAAGATTGCACACCAGCGTGAGATGTTGAGCAACACTCACCACCACTGGAGAGGGCGCATCATCAGGGTTCTCCACGATCATGGACCAAACCGTTCCTACAGAAAATGGAAATCAAAAATAAGCTTTCAAAACATAAAATGAAAAATTCCTCAATCATGAACTGAATTAGCAACTATAAACGCATTTTCTCAAAAAAAAATGAATAAATAACTGGTTCTTCCCCCGAGATACTTTGAAAGATTTCAAATCAAATACGATTAACCGTGAATTAGCAGCCACCATTTTCTTTTATTTGCTAGAAATTGCAGGTGCAGCAGTGAACATTTTTCTAAACTTTAGCTTTTGTGCAACTACAATCGAAAAGCACGTACGCTGATATGCTCAGAGGAGTAAAGTTTCACTAATCAATATGTGACAACGAAGCTCTTCGGTCCCACAGTGACTACACGCAATGCAACCCAATGGATCTAGGCTCGATGGGGACTTTTAAAAGAAGGCACAGAAGAGAACAACTTTACACTAAAGCTTGAAGTTTAAACAGGTTCAAAATACACACAATAAGGAGGTACGATGTGAGGAAATCGAGGAGCCCAATCTACTCTGCACTTTTTGCCTTTGTAGACAAACTAGAATGATTGCTAGTCTTTCTTTGTACACAAACTAGAATAATTGCTAGTCTTTTTCGTAGACAAACTAGAATGATTGCCAGTCTTTTTTTGTAGATAAACTAGAATGATTGCTTGTTTTTTTCAGCCGGAAACCAAATGCTTGTGCATGAGATCTATATCCTGAACCCAACAACATTTCTTCTCCCTCCGTACGCCATTAAGCAGTACGTGGAAGTGTAGCAGTACGTGGAAGTGTAGCAGTACGTGGAAGTGTAGCAGTACTACACTGCATGCGAGAAATGAAGGCCGATTTGCTGGTCTAGTACTCAAATGTTCAAAATTATATTCCACAATCAAAACCGAAATAAACAAAGCAAACGAAACAAAAACTTGTACTGGCTACGCTTAGTAAAACGCGACAGACGAGCAGTAGCGCACATGCATTCTAGTTCAAGTTAACTGCACAAATATAAAAAATCCCATCATACTGACATAGATTGCACAATTTAAGAAATTAATTTCCATTCAACAGGGAAAAAAATAACAGCACTTACAGAATGGTTTCAATTTCTACTGCGACCTATCACTCTAGACTGAGAATGATCATCTTCACAGGTTTTATCCGGAGTAATCCTGTTTTATTGTCGACCATGACCAACATTAAAGGTAGGTCATTTTCAAGTTCCAACTACTGACTTCGCACACCTCATAATCAACGCTACACGTTTTATAAAGCCTGAGAGACGTTCCATAATGTTTTCCCTCACTAAAGTAAAGAAATGCTGTGTTATTTGTGTTAGGCTCTCTGTTTTCCCATTTTAGTGACTGTGCACCATTCCTCCATTATATTGATTAGCGTTTTCAGTTAAATCTGACCATAAATGGAGTAGTACTGATATCAGTTCTGTTATTCATTAAAAAAATGGGTTTCTCACCGTCGCTTGAGACCTATGGGATGAAGACCTCAGGAGCATTGCAGGAGATGGTTTTCCACTCTAAGCCCATTTTAGAAAAAGATTTAAGACTTTCCTGCATCGTCGCCGGAGACCCGTAGCATTAAGACATAGATGGCAATGGTGGGAGAATTCCGTACACTAAACCCATTTTTTCTTTAAAGTTCGAGTGCCTTCACTCACCGTCGTCTGAGATTCAGAGGGAAAGACCTAGAGAACACTGATGAAATAATTCTCTACTCTAAGCCTTTCCTAAAAAAATTTCCAATGCCTGCGCTTACCGTTGTCTCAGATCTGGAATTAAGGGAATAATTCTGTACTCTTAACCGAATTTTGAAAAAGTTTGAGCTTTTCCCATCACCATCGTCTGAGACCTGAAAGTAATGGGATAATTTTGTACTCTAAACCTATTTTCGAAGAAATTAAGCCCTTGCCCTCACCGTCGTCTAAGACCTAAAATTAGGGGGATAATTTTGTACTCTAAACATTCTTTAAAAATATTTGAAGTCCCTGCCCTCACCGTCGTCTGAGACCTGGAGGGTGAAGATTTCGACAGCATTGGGGGAGTTGGGGGAGCCGGCGACCATCACCCCGTACAGGGTGCGGGGTCCCGGCAGGGTCACTTGCAGGTATTGGTTGGGGATGTCAGTGCGTGGGGACCAGCCTGGGGGAGAAATTAACTCGCATGAATCCCAAATACAGGGACCTTACGTCAATTTCAGTGAAGTCAAGCCACAATAATCAAGAGACACACGCAGGTATACCGACTCACTGAATCAACCCAAGATTGACTCATGGTTCCCATGAGTTGACGTAAAACAAAGATCATGCTAAACGAAAATAAAAAATTAACTGAAGATTGAACTTTGGTCCAAATTTTATTTCGAGTTCTAGAGCTTAAGGAATAACAATCGCGCCAGAATTATCAATGATAGAATGAAACACGAGAAAATTGAGGAATCGGGAAGAATTTAACGAAAAATTCTAGACCAGAAGAAAACCTAGAACTGGAAACACTCCAACACCCAGTCGAGCCGAGAAAAGCCTAGCACTAGAAACACTCCAACACCCAGTCGAGCCGAGAAAAGCCTAGCACTAGAAACACTCCATCACCCAGTCGAGCCGAGAAAAGCCTAGCACTGGAAACACTCCAACACCCAGTCGAGCCGAGAAAAGCCTAGCACTAGAAACACTCCCTCATTCAGTTGAGCCAAAAAAAAAACAGAACAAGGAAACTTAGAATTGGAAACACTCCTTCTCCCAGTCGAGCTGAGAAAACTCCTAAAACTGGTAATACTCCCTCACCCAACACAGAGGGGTCGCTGAGGCGGGCCTGAGGGGGCCCGAAGTAAGGGTTGATGGAAGACGACGCTGCAAAGGCGTCATCTTGTACCTCCTGCAGGAGCTCTACGTAGCTGAGGGAAAGAGGGACTTCGTCAGCTTCCTATTCATATTTTGTTTGATTGAAGAATTTTACTGAGGAGTGAAGGATTTCGTCAGCTCCCTATTCATATTTTGTTTGATTCAATAATTTTGCAGAGGAAAGAAGAATGTTTCGTTTGATTCCAAAATTTTGCTGAGGAAAGAAGGGCTTCTTCAGATTTCTATTCATGTTTTGTTTGATTCAACAATTTTTGAATTTTCCAAATTTTCTATTGTATATCTAGAATAACGTGCAATTTATCACTTAATTTTATATTTGAGTCCTGAAATGCTAAGCTCTCCCAAGCTCATTTCATATTCAAAATCTGAAATGAATTGCAGATTCTATTTTCACTTCGTATTTCCGTTCCCAATAATTGCGCGATATCTTGCACCGTTTCATAGTTCAATTTAAAAAGTGAAATTACGCATCAATTTCGTTTGGGTTCATGAATGAACGTCATTAGGACTTTTATTTCCATTTCTAATTCGTTCTTTGAAGGTACATTTTCACACGAAACAAAGGATTCGCAGAATTTAAAATACCAAGTGAAGCGTCTCTCGCTATGCGTTTCGATTCACAAATGAACGTTGTTTTCAGTTCTATTTTTATTTCCAATTTGTTATTTGGGGGCAAGTTTTTTACACCAAACGAAGTATTCGCTATATTTTAAATGCCAAGTAAAGCGTCACTTGCTGTGCGTAAATGTTTCAACTATACTAAAAAAAATTAATAAAAAAAAATCGTTGTTCTCAAACGTGCTCTCATTTTGCAGCTCAACGCACCAAGGAATTTCTAAGGCATTATTGCTTCAGAAGACTCAGGCATATCGGATCAGAGGTATATCAGAGCTGTGAGTGAATGATCCAATTCTGAAATTGTCTAAGTATAATAATTCTAGCTATTCCTAACTTTTAAGTGACTTACGTAGTCGTCCATGAAGCCAGGTTTCCAGTTTCTGAACAGCATGTTACGTTCACAGGTCTTTAATGAAAATTTTAACCCAATAGTTTCAGCATCGACTCCATTTGGATGAGCTTCATTTTTTTCCAATCATGTGTTTTTATTCAACACTGATTCTTCAATAAGATTTCAAAATTTTATTGCAAAACCAAGTTCCAAAATGTATTTACCCACCATTTAAATTTTATTGTTTCCACGTATAACCTGCCCATCAAAAATGTAAAGTTCGTAACCAGCTTTGAGTTCCACTGATCGACCCCAGATTCAATCCAAACTTCCCAGTTTCAGGGAACTTTCTGGATCGCCCTGAAATTACCCTAAAACTCCATCAGACTCACTCGTCGGGGTCACACACTGAGGGAGGGGTCGGAGTGATGGGCACCATGACGACGGTGGTGGTGGCTGGAGTCGTTTCTGCACGCACAAAAGAACAGGATGATAACAAAGTTTAAACTAATTTAATGATCTCTGCTCTAACAAAATGGCAAAAGGTAACAAATCTATTGGAGACTAAGAGGTCGCTACACTTGAGTAACAGTTTCATAGCAGAAGTAAATGTTTCATTGCCACAAATAACACTTTCATTGACAAAAAAGCTGTGTTTACAAATACAACATAGAACTTATTTTTAATTTGAACTAACTTGATGCAACACGCTAATAATATCGAGTTAAGTTTCCCACTATTAGATTATTAATGGCAACATGAAATGGCAGGGCTCTTTTTACAATTCGGTCAATGGTAAAACGAGATTATGATGAATGGCAACACCAAATGATATTACCCATTTTCTAATTTGGTCAGAGGGAAATTTCGAGTTCACACACTTTCCCCAAAAATAATATCGACTCCTCCTTAGCATTCCTTCTTTCACGATGCACTGTGACCCTTAAACCATTTCCAGAATGTTGATGGTATTAAGATTCGAACTTGTGACTTTCCGAATGGAAGGCTAAAGTGTTACCATTAGGCCGTGTTGTGACCATCATCCAACACCAGAAGAGCAAAATTCTGGGCAACAAAAACCAAAAATTAATAATATAACTCTCTAGGGAGCTGAATTCCTTTGTGAATTTCATAGCAACATCGTAATTTTCGGGACATCTGAAAATTCTTCCCAAGTGGAAGTTTAGGTTAAATTTGTACGAAAGTTTACAACGAACATGTACGATAGACAATGATTTTCAGAGGTTAACTTTCATCCGTGCTCATAAAAGAAGAGCAGCAAATATATTGTGCATACAATACTGCAATAACGCTCTCACACATGTGACCACGTCACATGTGAACACATCTACGTGTACAAAACATTTGAACACGTCGTTATTTGTAACCATTTCTTGTGAAAAATTGTGTTCCCGGCATGTATTATTGCTCACCGCGTCTGAAAAATAACAATCATAATAAATATTCAATAACTTTTAGTGCGTTGCTCGTCATGTAACAGTTATGTGGTGTCTTTTTACAAGTCAACTGGAAAAAAAAATCGTATCTGAAGGAAAAATTTCTCACACGCTCTAACAAGAAAATTACCCCTGATACTTCAGTCTCTCTTATCAATTCGATGATGGAAAATTTTCCTCTATGAAAAATTTCCTCAAGATCCTCTATTTCTTTCCTCTTGGAAATTGCAAATTTTCTAGCCATGATCAATGTATTCATCTTAAAAGACACAAAGACAAGTGCGTGTATAAGTGAAAACTTACCTTATTTTAAATTCACGCTTGAATATTTCGTACATTTTATGCTGCCATCTCTGTTGTCTGATACCGAGAGTAAATGAATCGTGAACGAATGCAAAAAATTTCTATATCCCATTTCTTGAAGTTCTTGATGAAAAATATTCTCTTTAAAAAGCACGTCATTTAACGTAAAGAAAATTCAAGTTCAAACCCAGCAAAGTTCTCAAACTAGCAAAGCCAAAGCCTCAGAGTTTCTCAGTTCGAAACCCACAATACAACTCCAGAACACGATCCGTAAGTCAGTAGTTGCAATGGCTTGCAAGGTAGCGCATGGAAATTAAATAAAGAAGTCTTGCAGGCAGGCGCAGGGAACAAGGTAGGGAATAACTTACCGCAAGAACAATAGTATCGGATCCTATGATCGTAACAAGCTCCCTTGGGCTGCTTCTCGTTCTTGCACTGGAATCCGAAGCGCAAGTCGCAGATCGTATCTCTGTCAGGCGTGGACAGTCCGTTGGCTGTGTTGTCGCATTCAATGTCCGCCAGCTCGCCCTGCGGTCAAAGAAAAAGGTTATGCAACGTACAATTTTCCGGGTAAGGAGCAAGTGGCTGTGAATTAGCGCATGTGTCAGGCAAAGAAGTCAATTGTATATAATGTTCCTTGCACAGCATTGTTTCTTGTGTGTAAGGAGCGAGTGAATTAGACCATGTATCATGCAAACGAATCAATTGCATATATTGTTTCTTACGCCAAATAATTTCATGCATGCAATAATACGTGAACGTGAATTAGCGCATTTATCATGCAAAGGAAGTAACTGCACGCATTGTTCCTTAAACTGCATTGTTTCATGCATGTAAAAATACGTGAACAGGAATTATCTCATCAAATGTATTGAGTCGATTACGTACATTGTACTAGACTTCAGAAACAATCTACTGCTGTCTCGCTTGTGGTAAATAAATTGTTTAAAATTATTCAAAATTTACGAGAAGAATGCATTAAACATCAAGGTATTACTCATAGAATACCATAAAAAATGCGTGCATTGAGTCATTTAGCACAATAAAAATACTTGGCGGAGGCAATATGTTCAGATGACACATTTACTGGAAATGTAATCATGGCGTAAGATTAACGCGACTGGGTACATTATTCGCGCAACTTTTTTTGCGTTGCGAGTAAAAATAGTTGCTTAAGGCCCAATAATAATACGATAAATCTTAGTTCAAGGCACAATTCTGTAGATGGAATTTCAGTGCATCATTTTTCAATAAAATCGTCTCATGATGGGCGCCAGTATGTTACTATTTTTCTTGAAAATGATCTGAACTCACTATGTGAGAGACGACAGCAACAAAGACGAATTATGGATTGCGTACGTGAATGATCAAGTGAAAATTCCTTCATAAAAAGCAGTAGCTCTTTTTATCAAAACTCAAACCAGATCTTTAAGCTCACGAAATATCATCTGGGAAGGACGTAGATGTGAATCACGCTAGTAAATAATATTTAAACAATCAGTGAGGCATTTATCAATTTTTTCTCCCAAACAATGATATTTTTCCCTTTATAACAATCTTTCATGAACGAAAATCTCCACGCATTTCCTTGCAGCATTCATTCCTCGTAAAACTGACCTGCTCTGTTCATGGTTACTCGTGTTTTCCGTGTTCAGTCTCAAAGTAACCATTCGAATGCGCAGAAAAAAGTATTCTCATTCAATGTTGTTGCCGCAGTATGGTCGGCCGAATCCTCCTGCTAGAACCCTAATGTTTCCTCATATTTCAGGATACTAGCGAATATAATGTGCATAATACGCTGAGAGAACATAACGATGTATTTCACGGGGATCGAAAACAACGGCGAAAAGTCGTCGTTACTACAATGAACGCATTCTGCGTAAGGCACCCAAAGTGTAGTTATTGAGGTACTACTTTCGCATCAAAGGTGTGCTTGTGTTGTGAGGGAATCGTTAATTTCGGCATAATTGTAAATTACCTTAACGCAACATTAGGCCAGACAAACACAACACGTTTGCATAACGGGACACTGGGGAACAATAGCGGGACTAAAGTGAAGAACACAGGAACGAACTCTCAAACTTTCGACTCGGCTTCAAGTTGGTCACAACTCATCGCTCAAGTTGGCCATCTCGTAACTATGAAAGATATGAAACAAGACCAAGCACTCAGACGTTGTTCAAAGAAGAGAGACAAGAGCTGAAATCTTTGTATTGCTGATTTATCACACCTTTCAATTCGAAATTTCTTGTTGGGCTCCGAGAATGTGACTGAGCAAAGATTGGAACTTGAAATATTAGATTATAATATAGTTTTAGCCTTCCTAAATGCAAAAGAGGAGTGTCAATGAGAGGAAAGGCAAAGGCAACATTTATAATGGAGTCAAGGGAACGCGGAATCTATGTTCAAAGCGTGTCCCACATAAGATTTCCTTCGCATAGATATGAAATTTCCAGAGGGGAATTTTTCACACAAGATCAAAGTTGAATGAGAAAGAATTAAATGCTGTGCAGTGAACCGAAAAATAATGTTTTCCTCAACAAAACAAGAAAAAATTATTCGATTACAACGGAATTTCAAATCTGAAAACTAAAACTTCGTTATTGCACTTAGAGAAAAGGAATAAGCAATATGCTGAATCTCTACATTGA
This sequence comes from Platorchestia sp. MABIK, assembly GCA_014220935.1. NCBI lineage: Eukaryota > Metazoa > Arthropoda > Malacostraca > Amphipoda > Talitridae > Platorchestia > Platorchestia sp. MABIK. The sequence goes on along the minus strand of JACJUY010002584.1, from coordinate 44,888 downwards.
TGATTGATGTCCTAACACAGCCTTAGGGCTATTTATAACTCCTTAGGGCTATTTATAACTCCTTAGGGCTATTTATAACTCCTTAGGAAACCTTGAACCAAAATAGAAAGATGAGCTCTCCATGTGAATACTGACTGCCCTTATGTAGTGCAGTAACAGGAAAATTATTCCCAAAAGCTAGTTTGAAAAAATGATTCATTGAATAATTCGAATAGAATTTAAATTCACAAATAACTAAAATGTAACGTTGACACAAATCATGCAACACACCCTTCATACACACATTAACTTGAAAAATTATTTACAAAGGTCTTAGTAATTCCAATCGCTCAAACAAATCGAAAGGGCGATTTTTTTTCAAACGAATCGATAAGCACACAGGCCTTGCTCGTAGATACGTCATGGTTAAGCATCAAACCGAAAGTCTCGCACTTCTCACCTCGAGGCAGAAACTGAACTCTTGCCGTAGCTGAGCCAGCGTCTTTCTCTCGGAGTCTCCATTGCTGATCCAGGGCTTCTGTTCGTTGATCCACGGAGACCAGGCGTTGCAAGGTGACGGGGTGGTCACGATACCTGGCACAATTTAAATTGTATTAAATTGAAGTGGCCAGTAATCTTACGATACTTTGCACGAAGTTAAATTATTGAAGGGCCATAGATAAAAGGGATCAAGAAGCAATTGTTTCAATGGTGCCGGGGTGGTTACGATACTTTGCACGAAGTTAAATATTATTATTGAAGGGCCATAGATAAAAGGGGTCAAGCAGCAATTGTTTCAATGGTGCCGGGGTGGTTACGATACTTTGCACGAAGTTAAATTATTGAAGGGCCATAGATAAAAGGGATCAAGAAGCAATTGTTTCAATGGTGTCACGATACCTGGAACGAAGTTAAATTATGTTGTTTCGCTAAAAATAAAAGTCGTCAAGCAGTAATTGTTTCAACGGTGCTGAGTTGGTTACGATACCTGGGCATAAAGTTAAATTATATTGAAAGGCTATTGGCAAAAGTGGTCAGGAATAAATTTTTTCAACTGTGTCACGATACCTGGGCACAAAGTTAAATTATATTTAAGTGTTATCGTCAGAAGTGGTCAGGAATAAATTGCTTCAATGGTGCTGAGGCGGTTACGATACCTGGAACACATTTAAATTCTATTGAAGGGCTACAGGCTACAGTAGTCAGGAATCAATTGCTTCAGATTACAACAATAGTTTCTTGGATTATGATATCCGGCTGGCACTTAATCGAAGTATTGGCGGTGTTAAATGAAAGTGGTCACAGCAATTTTTCCTAATTTTTGCATTCTTGGGGCACTCAAAGAATTCGCAAGGCGTGAGGGGAAGAATCAGACACATGAAAGTCATCACCGTCGGTGAAGAAACAAAAAATTCAATATTTATGTGAATTCACAAGTTGCAGGATGGATTGTTTTAGTTATTGACTTTAAACTACGTAGAAATTAGAATATGAACAATAAATCCACAATATATATTTGGAAATAAAGCGCTCAGAATTGAAAAAGCAAACATAAAAAAAAAATGAACTACAAATATTATGCGCATAAACATTAGTTGGGAAAGGCAAGCAGCAACTCCCGTCTCATGCCAATAAGTAAACAAGAACATTCCAAGAAAATGTTTAAATTATGTAATAAATTTCATTTTAGATGCAAAAAATTATTGAAAAACCGACCAACCTTCCTAGAATTTTAAAAATTATTTCGTTCGTTCAATAAACAAACCACGCTAATCAGAATTACCATCCAAAGGTTTGCTCGCGCTTTAGCTCATACTTGAAGCATACTTTGGCTTATACTTAAAGCATACTTTAGCTCATGTAAAACGGCTCATACTTCGGTCCGTTACCCACCTGGAGGGCTGGTGGTCAGAGTAACCTCCTCATCGCAGGCGCAGAAGAACGCAACCTCGTAGTCATAGCACGGCTGGGAGTTGTCTGCGTTGAGGCACACGAGACCGTCGATGGTGTCGCACGTTAGGACCTGGCCAAGTTGGGCTGCCGGTAGCTTGGCTGAGGGTAAAGAGAATATTTATGAAACCAGGCAGAAGCTGTCTAGAATATTGATGAAACCAGGCACAGTTGGGCGGCCGGCAGCTTAGCTGAGGGTGAGGAGAATTTTAATGAAACCAGGCAGAGATTGTACAGAGCCTATTATGCTATAAAAAGAGCCACGTCCGTCTGTCTTTTCGAAGCCAGTTGAAGTGTGTGATGAGCGCATCTGTGATACAAGCTTAGGAAATTAGAACGTGTGTCATGTGGTTTGTCGAACATCATTATACATTTTTGACGGGCCGTGTGCACTCGGCCTCATCAACTCCCGAGAAATTGAATTTTTTATTTCTTACGGCCTTTCTTCTATTTCGCTTTCTTTCTAATTTAAAATGAAGGGGGGTGGACTAGTTTTTAAGAAACCAGGCTCAGTTGAGCGGCTGAAAGCTTGGCTGAGGATTAAAGAAGATTAGATGATATCTTTGTTTTTATGCTCCCTAACTGCTAAAAAAAATAGCGTTTCGAAGAGAGGAAGAAGGAAGTCTCCATTTAGTATGGAGGCCAGGTAGCTTGACTGAGGTTGACTGACAGGAATGAAAAAAAAACTTGGTTCGATTGCGTTGAAGATGAATTCATAATACCCACGAACAAAGTGGGTCGAATAACCAACCACACACTCTCTACAAAAAAAACGAGTTGACTCCAATTAGCACTAGGGAGCACATACTTGCAAATTACATCAGCAGTAACCCCTCAAAACTTCAAAATGATGATTTCTGATCGAATTACCATTGGCTTCCCTGCAGGAGACGTTGAGAGGAGCTTCACAGAGATCAGAGAATTCATCCCTCTGTCGCAAGTCAGCGATGCGCTGGAAATCTCCTTGGTTGTTTCTCTTCATGTTCAACCACGGCGTCCATTCGTTGCACCTGCACAGTCCCGCAGAATTGACTCGTTATCTCATCACTTGGTATTCATCACGGCAGAGGAAACGAGGTAGAATCATTTCTATGGGGGAAAAAACCCTCCTCTTGTTCGGCCAGCCAATAAAACGGCTTCATTTCTAAGAAACTTTATGACGTCACCATTGCGACATGTCGTTAGGCCAATGGTGGTGCCAGATTAAGGAAAAGCAGTGTTGCCAGATGCAATATGAGTGTTGCTATTGGTTCGTTGCCGTGATGTCAGCATTGCCCCACGGTTGACAATAAAAAGACTGGTTTAACCCTACCTTGTTTTTTTCAACCGTGGTATTCATTTTACAGCTCTGAGGTATACTCGCTCGGTCGGGTGCAAATATTATATAGAGAAAGAAAGTGAAAGAAAATCAAATTCTCACATATAATTCCAACACAAAAAAATTTTTACCTCAAAAAATCACAGACAAGTGTGCGATAAGACTCTTTTTACACAAAAAAAAATGAGGTAACAATGATTGTAGGTATAAAGTACTATTAGTTTCATAGGTTTGCTACCGCACCAGTGCAAGTATAACAAATATGTTTTCTAACTTCTGAACTTTACGAAATAGTCCAAGTTTTCACGTGTTAAATTAAAAAATAAATTACTCAATATTTTTTACTGAACCATTGCCAATCGTTAGAATTCTATTTCTCTGTCAAAACGTAGCGTTTTATAGATTGACGGAGGTATAGAATTTTAACGATTGACATTAGTTCAGTAAAAAAATTAGAGTAATGTCCTTTTCATTTCAACACGAGAAGAACTTGGACCATAACAAAAATATACAGGTTGCAAAGAGTAGCAAAAATTCATCATCACTGTAAACTGAAAAGTTTCACCAGGACCAACGCACCTGATCTGCACAGGAGGTTTAGGCGGGAGCGTGACAGCGGGAATTTTCGTAGGTGTAAGCGAGAGTTGAGTCACCTCCAAGAACGGCAGGGTTGTAAGACCCACTGGTGGCTCTACTGTGGTTTCCTCAGTGACACATTTGGGTGAAGTGCTGCACTCGAGTTTGTTTGAGACACACTTGCATGTCTCGCAGTCAGACACCAAGTACTCTCTTCCAGCCTGCACAACGTGACAAACGTGTTACGAGTTATCAAGTCCTGCTTAACGTGACAAACTTGTTACGAGTTATCAAGTCCTGCTTAACGTGACAAACTTGTTACGAGTTATCAAGTCCTGCTTAACGTGACAAACGTGTTACGAGTTATCAAGTCCTGCGTGACGTGACAAACTTGTTACGAGTTATCAAGTCATGCTTAACGTGACAAACGTGTTACGAGTTATCAAGTCCTGCGTGACGTGACAAACGTGTTACGAGTTATCAAGTCCTGCGTGACGTGACAAACTTGTTCCGAGTTATCAAGTCATGCTTAACGTGACAAACGTGTTACGAGTTATCAAGTCCTGCGTGACGTGACAAACGTGTTACGAGTTATCAAGTCCTGCGTGACGTGACAAACTTGTTCCGAGTTGTCGAGACTGTTTAATGTCCTTTTGAGCATTACGAGCAATTGGCGCTCAAAGAGCGGCAACTGATGCCAAAATATGATTACCTGTTACTAAAATGGAGGCAAGTGGGTCATAGAAAGCAACACCTAACAAATAATTCTAATTAACCACCATATTTAACTCAACAATTCCCTAAAGAACAAACACTGGGAAAATAGATCCCCAAACATTCATTTAATTCTCTAAATATCTTAAATAGCTGAAACTGTAGATTCAAGAGCAACAACTAGCGCTTGTGACTAACAGGCAGGGGTTGTCCGTTTGGCAACTTGCAGGTGCACTCGTCGGCAGCGACGCAGGTAGAGTTGTCCTGCAGGTACAGGCCGGGCGGGCAGGCCGCGCGGCGCAAGGGATCTGCGCAGGCTGGCGCGCAGTCTTCGTCTCTCTGTGGCGCACAAAAAGTGGTTTTAAAGGAATCAATGAAAGTTCGCAGGGTGATTTTTAAATAACTATTAATTAAAATCATTTACTGCGATTGATGTATTATCAGTGCGATTGATGTATTATCAGGAATAGTTATTTACTATTACTCTTTATTTTTTTCATCAATTTATTTTTTATTACTATTTAATAATAATTATTTATTACTTGAGGTTAATGGTACAGGGAGTGAAGCCAAAGAAGGCAATGAAAGTTTGGGATGAGAAGAGGCTGATGAAAGTAGGTGATGGCACGGGAAAAGAAGTCAACGAATACAATGAGGTTCGTAGTGAGAAGCGGCTGATGAAAGTAGTTAGGGGCACAGGGAGTGAAGTCAAAGAAAGTAATGAACGTTCGTAGCGTAATAATTCAATAATCATTTCTGAGTTAAAGTTAATGCCACAGGAAGTGAAGTCAACGAATGCAATGAAAGTTCGTTGTGAGCTGATGAAAGTAGTTAAAAGTACACAAGTTCAAATAATGTTCACGAGTTGAACACCAGCATTGCTAGATGTTCAACCAACACTCACCTCACATATATCAGCGGCCTGCAGCAGGTCCCGGAAGAACATACACACGCGGTCACACGGCGCTGCGCACTCCAGAGGCTCTTTTCCATCCTCGCAATCTGTGAGGAAGCGTGTAAATATTTGATCATATTTTATATCACATTATAAAAACAAGAACCACTGTTATAGAGAACATTTATTAAAGCAAACGTTTCGGAGTAAAATTATTCCATCATCAGTGCTGGAAGAAATAAGAAGTATTTTCAGTCAAGAATAAATAAGACGTTTAAGGTCTGAATAAAATTACAAATTACAGACCATAAACGTCTTATTCATGACAGAAAATCCTTTTTATTTCTTCCAGCACTGAATGATGAAATAATTTTATTCTGAAACGTTTGCCTTAATAAATGTTCTCTATAACGTTGGTTCTTCTATTTATTTTGAGAATAAGATTTCCTAAGAATAGCCCTATAAGGTGGCGCACAAGTGACGCACCCTTTTAAAAATTAATAATAAATAAACTATGAAAGGTAACAACGATAGGGTTAATTACAAACGATCGAGGAACTCCTAAAGTTTATTTACATGTCGTATCCTGTCTACAGATGCCCAGTGTATTTTGCGGTAATAAATCTTCAAAATTTACTTTCAAAAGGGTGCGTTACTTGTGCGCCACCCTGTACTACTATATCGCATCAGTATCCTTATGAAATAATGATATTACTGGTTCGTGGTATCTTCCCTGTTGTCAACAAACACTGTCTGCCACCGCAAAAAACACAGGCTGGCAAAAAAATTTGTTCCAACGTCTTAGAAGTGTGACAAATACCGCACGCTACCTTAAGATTGTTATTCTTTCGTACGCCACACAAAGAATCAAGAAAATTTCACCAGCCTCAAAGAATCTGAGTTTCTTACCTGGACCAATAGCAGGCCAGCCTGGGTACGGAGTGGACTGCGTGGTGAGAGGAGAGGGTGTTGTAGCTGCTGCTCCCACCGATGCCACGGGATCTGAACGTAAAATTTGATTAAATCAGACGTTAGTTTAGGCCCCCTAACTGGTAAAAACCAGCGTTCCGAAGAGAGGAAGGAGACTAAATTATATGTTAGTTTAGGCCTGCCTAACCGTTAAAAAAAAACACTCCGAGGAGAGGAAGGAGGAATGCATCTTTTATATGGAGATATGGGAACGGGGAATTTATGCAGAAGGGGCATAGAAACCGTAAATTGATAAAGAGGTTTATGAAACAAGATAAAACTTGAAGAAGAAAGTAGTAGGCACTGAAAAACAGGACAGCAATAAACCGAAAAAAAGTTGTCCTTAAAAGAGCAAAAGGCATTATTTTTCATCAAAAAATGCTAACCTAAATCTCAGCTCGAGCACTCACATATTCCCATAGGAAGCGTTAATTCCCATAGATACAATAGTTGTATCCGCCTGAATGGATATGTTTCTTTCGTGAAATGCTTGTTCAGTGAAATGAAAAACTTGCCATCAATACGATGACATTCCAGTTCATAATAACTACAGTGCACTTATGTATATGAAAAGTTCCTTGGCATAAACAGGGTGATGTACATTTCTCTTCACTCTTAAGTGAAAAATATCTTCCGAAAATAACAAAAAACTGACCACAGCTGCAGTAGACCCTGATACTGTAGTCATGGCAGCGTCCACGTGCGGCCTGTTGCAGGTTGCTGCACGTGAGACCCACGTCACGTGAACACACGACGTACACATCGTCCGAGGCCGTGTAGTCCGTCTCTTCATACCTGAGTTCATTCAGATACGATGTGAAATTATTGAGTAAAGATACATTGAGAAAGCTGCATTGAATTTTGTATTTAAGATAACTCACTAGGCGCAAAATTGAAAATAATGATCTTAATGTCGTGAACTTGATTCTAAATACCATTAATCTGATTATCATTAAATATGATGCAGTATGGGGTTTAGCGTCGAAACAGAAAATTGAACAAGATAGAGAAAATCCGAACTCGGCACGAAATTATTTTGGGTGAAGTTCTTTGAAAAAAACATTTCCTCGTCGAAAACATTTCTAAAAATAACACCGGAGTAAGATTTTAGGTTGTTTCTCTTTCAAATTCTGCATTGCAAGACCTAACATTTCAATATAAAGGGTGAAAACCTATTTTCAATTTTTCAAGCTCATTCTAGTTGGCACATAGTGGCAATGCACTAACAAAACTCCAGTTCTTCGCGAATTTATAGATAATTTTAAGCATTTTTTGTTTCCAATAACTTACAAATTCTTAATTTTATAATATTCAGATTGAACAATTAATGATGGAGTAAGTGCTATGAACTTGGAGATCTTGTGAATTAGTACATAGTCATATTATAATTTATGGTAACCGAAATAAATACCTGTGTGTAAGTCTAAAAAAAGTGACGGAAAATTTTTTATAAACAGGTCAACTACTAAAAATCCCACCCTGGGATTCCTGGAGCTGTTTTTTCATTTCATTTTTCTCGTACGGTAACTAAATCTAAAGAAACAAAAAATTTTCTCACTTTCTTCCCTTTACGAGTGTACTTTAAAAATTTATCGGCGCACAGCAAAAAACATGACAGTCACTGGGTCAATTTTGTGAGAGGACGACTGCCGCTATATCAGCCCAAGTCCACTTGACAAACAAGTTTCTTGGCCTTTGTTTCAAGAACAAAGCCTGGCTTCTTCCCATTCTTTATCATCCGATATCTTTCTCTTAACGACCTCGAGTAACTCAACTTTGAGGTCGAGTTAGGTTGTGACCTCATCACCTATATACCATCCCGCACAAAGAACATTCATCATTTCATAAAAAGAACGGAAATTTATGCCCTCCAGCTTTATCTAAATTGAGCCGGCGCTTTTTTTGTCTAAATTTTACTTTTCTAACATAGGCTGAGTGCTCTTAGCGCTTACTAATGAGTTTTATTTTTATCGCTGAAGTTTAAAATATTAACGCTCTTGTACTAATTCTTTTAACTCGTTCGAATGATTGGAATTACCGATAAAACTTAGCAAAATCATGAAAATTTCTGACGCCGGCAACGAATTTCACGATGACTTCTTCCATTTTCAACTTACATTTAACAAAAGCACAAGAGACTGAAAAGTTCTCCTTAAACTAAAATTTGCAACTTTAATTCTTCTAAAATTATCAATCTTGTACACCCGCATAATTAATATTCTGCTAATAAAACTACAGATATGATACAGCAATACGAACACGAGTGCTAAAATGCAGAGATGCAGCAACAAGTTCAAACGCTATCGACAGGCTATGGTAAAAATCAAATTCCATCAAGTCATGCTACAACATCCAAAGCACATCTGAAATGAACACATTCACTGCCGTGGCCGATAAATGGCAGCCTCTGGCATTTCTTGAGAAGTAAGGTTGTAAGTAGCAGAGCTTAAGAAACGACTTTACTGCTCCAAAAAACTGTTTTTCCCCAGAAGTATGAAAATTTAATAGCATGATGATATTTTACCTCATAAGGTTAAATCTCTTCAAAAAAAAGATGTTTAAAATAATGATTTGCTGTTTATTCACGCCGTTAAATAAATGAACAATTTACCCAGTGGTACTCTTATGCCCCAATAGGCAGTCAACGTGCAAAAAAATTATATTCAAACTGGCTGGTCATAGCAAAATACGTAGCATTTCCTGATCCTTGCGTCTTGCTCGTGTTTTTGAACTGACGTTATCGATTGACGTCTCCGAACTGCAAGACCGAACTCAAAATAAACTTTCGCCTGCCTCAGAAATTTCATTTCTCACGCAAAGTTTTGCTCTGCTGGTCATCTTTGTTGAATACAAGAAGGTGTCAGAGAGCGATGAGCCGGAACCCTTGAAATTTTCCCGGAAATTTTTCTTTGAACTCTTGAAATTTCGATGATATTAGGGGAACTTTCACGAAAACAAGTTTCACTTTTAACGGCGAGAAGAGCATTACCAATACATATTTATACATTTTATGATAATGACAGTGATGATATTCAAGTTAGCAATAATTTCAGTTGCAATCCAAGATTTAGATATGTGAGATTTCGAAGAAGAAAATTTTCAGACATGTCGTTTCCTGCACAAAGAATAATTTCGAAAACAATTTTCACGAGTATAAGCTTCTTTACTAACATTTTAGGAAAACACGAGTTGTGTAAGGAAAAAATAACCTTACATGAAAACTTCTTTTAGCAAATTTGCTTCGTATTCTAAACGGAGCCTTCTGACGGAGATTTGAAAATTAAAACCAGTTCGCAATCGAAAAATTTTCCCATAATTACAGATCAGATAATGTTCTTGTGATTGTCACGAAATGAAATAGATTCCGATGAGTGAATAACGAATAGTCTTAATACTTGTGAGATTTGGACATGAACGAAAATTATTTCAGCTAAAAAAACTAAGTTAAATGATTATTGAATAAGTACCTCAACTGGCACAATCAAAGTTATGGCTCTAATGATATCGACGACGCTAATCATGTCCAATAAAGTCTGCTATCAGAAAGTACTCTAATTTAATTTACAACCACAAAGCACTCCCATGAACTTCTCCAATAATTTACTATAAAACCACAAAGTACTCCAATAAAGTACTCCAATTTAATGTACAACCACAAAGTACTCCAATGAAATAATCCAATTTAGCATACGACCACAAAGTACTGCAATTTAGTATACTACCTCAGAGTACTCCTATAAAGTACTCCAATTTAGTACACGACCGCAAAGTACTCCCATAAAGTACTCAAATAATAATACCTGACTGAGGTGAGTCTCTGAGGCCGCCCTTTCCGCGCCCTCGGCCGACCACCGCGGCCTCCTTTTGACGCCGATGCGGCGTCGATTTCTCTGCAATGTCAGATTCACGTGGTAAAATGTTCAACAAAGGGGTATCAGTCATAAATTCATTCATATCCAAATTTAGCGGGAAAGAACTGCGAACGTTCAGATTATTCAGATCTCGGCCATAAATGTGCAAGTATTTAGAACTTAGGCGTAATGATTGTGAATATTTAGGCATTGACAGTAAAATGTGTATTCAGTGAGATGGATGATTGGTTGAAAATTTCTCCTTTATGATAAAAACAAAAACCAACGGAACTAGAACGATTACAAACTTACCGAATTACAAAATGAGTGTATTATGACGCACCTTTATACGTAAATTTAAGAAACATCTTGATACGTACATTTAAGACACACCTTTGTGTGTCGGTTTTGAAACAGATTTGACGCACAGAAGAGTTAGATATGCGTTTGATTTTTCCTCGGTATCCTATGGACATCCAACAGTTGCATAAAGTAAGTTTTGATAAATCTGCTATATAATTTCTTGAGCATTCTGAAAGAAAAACATAGTGTAAAACCCTTCATTAAACTCTACTACAATCATCATCGTACATAATTCAAATTTTATGTTTCATCTATCTCTTTTTCTGGCACTTTTCAGCCCATAAAATTATCAGAAATATTTACATATAAAGAGTAATGTATGCAAGTGGGAAACCAAGCCCAGTAGTCCTGCTCAGGTAAAATTCCTACATGAAAACACAGACACACTATTTTCGTTCAAATTTGACCGCAAGACGTCAATAATCCACTCACAGAACTTCCTTTTATGGAATAAGAATCAGCTATGGATGACCTTGGAATTCTCCCCGTGAGCACACACAAACTTTCCCTTTTAAGCATTTTCAGATTTACTACATCCACGAATTGATAAATGAAATACTAGTAGGTAGCTTTTTACTGCATCCGCAAATTGATAAATGGCGTACTAGTTCGCACCAATTTGCTGCACGTGCGAAATAAATGGCGTACTGGTGAGCAGCAATTTACCACATCCGCGAATTGATAAATGGCGTACTAGTGCGTAGCTTTTTACTGCATCCGCAAATTGATAAATGGCGTATTAGTGCGCAGTAATTTACTGCATGTGCGAAACGATAAATGGCGCACTTGTGCGCAGCAATTTACCGCATCCGCGAATTGATCAATGACATACTATTGCGCAGCAATTACGTACACGAGAATTTCCTTGTTGTAGACACACTCGATCTCCTGAATGTAGGCTTTCGGACAGATATCACCACCGGCAGCTGCGATGTCGTCAATCAGCTCGTAATCTCCGTCGGAGTCACCGGGATGCGACTCGTTAAACCACCCAGTCCAGTACGGCAGGTAGCATTCCTCCAGCGCCGGCAGCACAGCGAATTGAGTCACTTCCTCTGAAGGGAAAATTAGGATTAATTTATTTTACCCGTGTTATGGAAGTAGATAGGGATTTTAGGTCACCAAGTCAAGTGGAAAAGTTGTGTAGGATTTAAGTGAAAAGTTGTAACAAGAGAAACGTGCCGGCAGCACAGAGAACATCGTCACTTCCTCTGAAGAGAAAATTAGGATCCATTTATTTTAGCCATGTTGTGCAAGTATTATAGGAAGTTCAGATTGCGAAGCGTCAACTGAAAAGAAGGGTAGGATTTAGAGATTTGAAATGCGGCCAATGAAAGTGTTAGGGTTTTAGCGTAGAGAACAGTAAAATTTTGAAAATGTAGCACAACATATGTAATGCTGAAAAAAAGACGGCAGCATACCGATGAAAATGAACTGTAATAAAATGAGACAGAACTATCTACTTGAATTTAAGGACCTAAGATTCAGCTTTAAACTCGCAGGTAATCTCGTTGCATTGGAGCAGCTAGTTACAAAATATGTGATTCAAATGAGCAGTGAGGTTGTATTACATGTACTCCATGGTTATTTTAACAGAATCAAACCCCTTTTCAAAATATATTTTATTATTAGACCTAGAACTATGAAATTTGTTATACACATAGAAAACTCAAAGAGAAACACTTTTGCTGTTGTGTAAAAATACTCGATTTCCTCATAGAAAACGAGATACGTACAGAAAACGGAGGAAGTAGGTACTGTGGATTGATTAGTAAGTTATTAATGAGCATCCCTTGTGAGGTAAAAAGCAAATGCAAAGGAACGAAAATAGATGGCAAGGTCCAGTTTCGAGTGTAGTAAATGTAGCGAAGTAATAAAAATAGCTATTCACGTTCAAGAATGCGGGTCAAAAGGGAGTACCGCAAAAGGTTTTCAAGCTCACTGATATTGAATGGTAATTACTAGTAGAGTACAATTCTATGTTAAATCCGCTGACTGCGACACGTTTAACTAAAGTCTAATACTCAATTCAAATTTATAATCAATTGTAGTAAGCAATTTGAAAATAGCAAACAAAAGATAAATCGTGCATTCATTAGGCGATGATTAAGAATTTATGCAAATTGAGTTTGTGATGCTGGTAGGATAGTAGAATTATGAACATCCCCCAGTGACCACCGGTGGTTGACGTCGCAGTCAAAGTATTTGTATGCGAGATTATACCACCGTCACTACGCACCGGTGGTGGTCGACAGAAGCTCCGGTTCCAACGTAAGCGTCTCTTCGCACGGGCAGAAGAAACGTACTTTGTAGTCCTGAAAGCAAGAAATTAGTTCAGTTAAGTTATTGAATAAACTCTAAGAAGCAGAAATTATATACAGCATAATACTTATAAAATGTAATGAGGTAATATTCAGTATAATACGGATGCTATAAAATGAAATTTAGGTTAGCATCGCCCACAGTCAGCCTGAATGCGTAATTTTTATTCGCTTCTTTTGTCGTAGACTTCCTTAGCATCTACGAAGCTTCTTCTACCCACACATTCTACTCATATCAGCAACATTTCATTTCAAGGTCCTACCAGAAATTTTCTATGAACTCCTACTCAAAACCTAAACAAGCTAGTCCTCCACCTTTGCATCTGGCTGTTTCCGCACTCACTCGCAAGAACTTGAGCTTGCATCTTTCTACACTCAAAAATCCTTCATACAAATCTTCCCGAAGAAACTTTTATCAGCACTCTTGTTGTAGCCAACTCCACTAACGACTTCAACACCTGTCCTCTCTGACATCCACCACCGCCACCACCCATCAGACATCCACCAGCACCTTCCACCAACACCTTCCACCAGCACATTCGACCAGCACATTCGACCAGCACATTCGACCAGCACATTCGACCAGCACCTTCCACCAGCACCTTCCACCAGCACCTTCCACCAGCACCTTCCACCAGCACCTTCCACCAGCACCTTCCACCAGCACCTTCCACCAGCACCTTCCACCAGCACCTTCCACCAGCACCTTCCACCAGCACATTCGACCAGCACCTTCCATCAGCGCTTACACCAACTACTTCCAAAACCACTACTAACTTCGCTGGCAAGTTCCCTATCCACCACCACCGCCACCCACCAGACATCCACCAGGGTTGAGGGAGTTGCGGCAGAGCAGGCCGGCAGTAGCACTACATGACACCTCCTGTCCAGCCTGCCTGGGTGTGCGCTCGTCTGGTGGGACAAGGAACCTCTTAACCCTTTAACGTCTGCATTTTTGTACTCATATTACGGTTATCGCAACCACCGTCACTAAACTGGCGCCGGCATCAGGTAATCACTGATATCAGGATGAGGAAGGAACTGCCACTCGGCAGTGAACTCCAAAGAGCACATTAGGGAACTAATTTAACGAGAAATACAATATATTGAGGCTATTTTCGAAAGAGGACCGAAGAGTCCACTTGGGCGTAAAAGGGTTAAGTACAGCCAATACAGTTATTAATATCATGTCTTTTGTTGCTGTTTTTTGCTGTCGCTATTACTTATTTGTATACTGCTATTGTTATAAAACCGTTATTACAAACAACCGTTGTAATTCTAGAGATTTTCTGTAAAGTGAAAACTACTAGTTATAAACATCAGCTGTACTCAGCCTGCTTGAAGCAAATAATGTTTGGAGTATGCCTAATCCACATAAATCTCTTGTGAAAGTATCAGTACATATATCACCACATGAATAACTGATGAAACTGATGTGATCATAAATCAATTCGAAGTGTGATAAATTATTTTAAGAATGAATTAAACATTGACCTTGAAGGTTTTTCATGCAATTTTACCTTTCATGTTCATGAAACTATTACCGGTTATTTGTACCTACCAAATTTTCCCCTTTTGGAAAAATAATCGGAATAATTTATACTCACACGTACGCATGAATAAATTAGGTCGGCTATCCACAAGTCAGAAATTATTTCATTTAACCTACACTGCAACCACAGCGTAAAACTTTTTTATCGTTCGCAGGCAATATTCGTTTGGCTGTCGCGTAACTCAGACGACTCAATTTTCTCAATTCATCAGAGATTGAAATTCTCTATTCGATAGATGCCATGCTCGAGCCGTCAACTGCAGGAACCGACCAATTTTTCTCAAATGCAAATCAACAAGAAAACTGAATTCGATTTGAGGAAGCCATGCGCGGTCGCTGCGAGAAGCGAAGTGGAAGTCGAACGAAACAAGTTTATCGAAGAAATTCATGCTAGAAGCTTAAGGTCTTCAACATATCATTGGTGAACAGCTCTGAATAAATGGCACAGAAAATCTTCAGATTAGAAACAAAGCGTTGTTTTATTGGCGAAATAATTCGGTAAATTGTTAAAAGTGTGCAGCGACGTGAATGACCGGAGTTGTATTACTGACAGAATGAAAGGCTAATTTCCATATGCGCACCAACTCAGAGAAGGATAATTTCCATCACCTAAGAAAAGCTAATATCCATCACAAAAAAAGCTAGTATCCATCACCAAAAAAAGCTTGTATACATCCCTAAAAAAAAGCTAGTATGCATCACCAAAAAAAGCTAGTACCCATCACCAAATAAAAGCTAATTTCTATCACCAAAAACGCTAGGACCCATTACCAAAGAAAAGCTAACTCCATCACCAAAGAAAAGCCAATATCCATCACCAAAGAACAGCTAATATCCATCACCAAAGAGAAGCTAATATCCATCACCAAAGAAAAGCTAATATCCATCACCAAAGAAAAGCTAATATCCATCTCCAATGAAAAGCTAATATCCATCACCAAAAAAAAGCTTATGTCCATCATCAAAAAAAAACTAATATCGATCACCAAAGAAAAGCTAATTTCCATCAGCGCACCAATTCAGAAAAAGATAATTTATATCAGCTTAGAAAAGTTGATTTCTATCAACTTGGAAAAGCTAATTTCCAGCAGCTTAGAAGAGCTAATTTCCGTCACCAAAGAAAAGCTAATATCCATCACCAAAAGCTAATATTCATCACAAAAAAGCTAATATCCATCACAAAAAAACTAATATCCATCACAAAAAAAGGTAAAACCCCTCATAGAAAAAGTTAAAATCAATCACCAAAGAAAATCTAATTTCCATCAGTGCACCAACTCAAAAAAAGGTTAATTTCCATCAGCTTAGAAAAGATAATTCTACCTATAACCAGTTTTTCGCACCTACCAATTTTCCCCCTTTGGTAAAGCAATCGAAATCATAATTATATTCACACGTACGCAGGAATTAAGTCTGTTATCCACAAGGCGAAATATATTTCATTAAACTTACACTGCATTAAGAGTATAACAACTAAGAAAAAATGATATCGCCGTGTGTAGCACGCAAGTTATTTTCGATCATCTCATGATGTTTCGCTCACACGCAATGATGACATCAATCATATTATTGTAATTATTTTCACATGGAAAGGTAGCCACAGCTTCCACTCGATTGAAGTCATCAAATCAAAATTAAAACATAAACTCTATGAATAAGACATTGCGCAACAATTGCGTAAAATATCCGAGTCTAAGCTTAACCTCAAAAATTTAATCCAGATCCAAACCATCGAAATGGAAGCAAGATTTACGTTCAACAAAGAATTTAAATACTGGATTCTGATGAAATATTCTTACTTCGCTGATATTTCCCACTTGTGTACATTAGTAATTGCGCAGCTTACTCTATGGTTGACTTTGTTACGCGATTATGATTAGTTAAGCATTTTCAGGTTATTTTTATCTGACGTGTAGATATTTTCCAAAATTGACGTTTCTAGTTTGTGTAAGGATTTGTGCCTTGAGCAGAGCACACATTTTACATAAACTATGATTCCACTTAGCAAATTTACATTTTTTGTGGAACAGCATACGTTTAGTTTTTCAATGTCTATGATTCTCCTCGTCAAATTTAAATTTTCCTCTCTCGAGTACACCATACTTTTACATTAAAAAAAACCTAAATTTCTCGTTTACGAACGAATTAATACAAAGAATACGTTTCACATCGACTGTATTTTACCTTATAAAACGTAAATCAAAAACACCTGAAAACTCACCGTTTGCAGTGAGACACTCGACTTTAACTGGCGCCTCACAAAGATCAGGGTACAGCTCCCGTAGCCGCTGCAGGCCTTCGCTCTCCCCGAAGGTGTCAGGCTTGTTTGCATCCAGCCAGGGGCTCCAGTCGTCACATGGGAAATGCTGTCGGCAAAAGTTACGAATATTCAATTATAGAATCCAATAATTAAGTGAACGCGATTTAAAAAAAGGTAAAAATCAAACGAGAAATACTGTCCGCAGAAGTAAAGAATAATTCATTGATTGATGCCTATAGATAAGTGAACACGGTACAAAGCAACGGTGAGAATTGAGGTGATAATTCTGTCCGTAAAAGAAACAAGCAGTTCAATGAGATATCAATAATTAAGTGAGCACGATACAAAACCACAGTGAAAATCGTACAAAAAAATATTGTTCACATCAACGAACAGTTCAAAGATTGACGCCAATGATTAAGAAAACACGATTTGAAAATTCGGTGATAATCGCACGTGTTGTGCTGTCTGCAGCGCAATGAATTATTGTTCAATGGTAAATATCAATAATTAGGTGAGTACGATAAAAAAAACTCGGTAAAAATCGCATGTGAAATAATTCACTGATAGATACCTGTAATTAACACGATGTAAACGACGGTGAATATAGCATGTGATAATGCTGTCCTCAACAACAATGAACAGTTCAAGGATAAGAATTTATAATTAAATGAGCTCGATAAATAACGCGTTAAAAATCGTACAGGAAATGTCCGCAACATTTTCGAATAGATTACTGATGAATAACAATTATGTTGTCCTGGATAGACAAAAATAATTAAATGGGGACAATGAAAAAAATTCATGTCACCAAGGTGAAAGCTGTGGCGTAGGTTTACTATCAAAGAACTATGGCAAATATGCAGTGAAATAGAAAAACGGTTAAATCAAACAGTGATGTTAGAGAGGCGATGATTAGAAAATATTTCAGCTTCTACTTTTCACAGGAGATTTCTCTCGCACACTCCATTGCTGATGAATGCTTTTGAAGAACGTATTTCATCCATTTCACAGTACGCTAAAAGGAATTTTGTAGAATAATTTTTAGAATACACTGGATTAAAATGACATAGCAACTCAACGTATGAGAAGGATAAAAGCGTACGATAACGCACCATGTTGTGGTAGAACATAACTTGAGAAGAAAAAAATGCACACATGACATATACTTCAATTCAATCTATTTCAATCAAAAAGCGTTTTTACAATAAATTCGATTAATTTTACGTTTCCAATAGAAGACTGAATTGTTCTAACTCATATTTATAACTGGTTGAAGCAGTATGTTATTAGAACAGATATACTTGAATATTGGTATGAAATTCCGTAGAGTTTTTCTCAGTCCATGACTTTTACTACAAACTCTACGGACTTTAAAACTAACATTCAAGTATCTTTTTGCAAAGGGCATGCGTAAATGATGATTTGGCGGAACAATTACAAAATTTTTGTGTCTACGTCATATATTATTCGAATCAGGCAATTCTGTTATATTTTTCATTAAAAAGAGATACATATTTGGGAAAGTACTAGCAATGCCTATTTTAATTTAAAAACTATTAGAATTTAATCCAACCCGAATGATTCTTTGATGGAAGTAATAGGAAATATGAAAAAATTAGCAAATCAATATGATGGCAGAACGTGAACACGCATAAGTCTACTTGGAAAATAATACCGTGCATATAAACGTACAGCACTGAATGTAAGAGCATGAGTCACCAGTGTTGTTCCCAAAAATTTGAAAACAAAGAACCCTCACAGGACAAAAAATTATTTTATATTTACAATATGACGCAGAATGCTAAAATCAAGTTGTCACAAAATCATTTCTTTGCAAATATCAAACTCATCTTTACTTATTTTACATGATGAATCTTTTTTAGAAATAAATAAAATTAACCTCAGATTGAAACAAATGACACTGAAAGGTGTTGCAAAACAGGTGTCGCATCTAAAATTCATCACCGCGCATGCATGTATTATGTATGTTGAAAAAATTGTGAAATATGAACGCACGAAAATAGCTCGATATGTAGTGGAGCAATGTACATTCACGTGTAATACCTGAAATATAAAGAAATGTTTAACACATGCATTGCGGTGTGACCCACCGGTGGGTAGTGCTCAAATTTTTCCAAATATGAAGCGACCCATCGATGGGTCGTTTTAGAATATTTTAACATTCTTTTGATATTAAAAATGTTAAAAATACCCCGTTAATGTAGGCGATTTATCAAATTTCCAACAACTTTTTCTTTAAATTTGAGTTCGAGATTGAACTTCAGTTAAATCCATCGCAGGCATTGTGTTGATGATATGAGTGATATTTATTTTTTGACAAATACAATAAGTGAGAAGTAGAATAATCTACATTGTGTGACCGTAAAATCTTTTTACACGACACTTGAAGTAAATTTGCATGTGCTCTGTTTTAATTGATCCCAAATATTCTCCGGAATGCACCACGAAATTCAAATACCAATGTTTACCATTCCAAAGTTTTTTACGGTTTCGCAACCAGAATAGAAAAAATTTAAAATTTTAGGAGTGACTTTCCTATTTTAAATGTTCATTTTTAAAATGAGAAAAAATTTGAAAGTGTAGCAGTAACTTCTTTATTTTAAGTGCATATTTCAAGTGCTTATTTTAAGTGCTTATTTTAAATAGATATCTAAGTTACCAATATATACGAACACAAATCCTGGTCTGAGAATTCCACCTTCACTGAACCATAGAGCAAATTTCCACTGACGAACACGGCATGTTCAGGTCCACAAGTCGAATTGCTTGCATAATATAAGAACTTCTTAAAGAAATACTTTTTAGGGGAGTCAATTTGCCAATAACATGTTTTCAGTTAACTATTTTTCATCTTTAAGTGGTCGGGCAAAACCTGATTATAATTGGGCATTTATCAATTAGGAATAATATACAACGAAGCTGTAAAAACATACATGAATGTTAGTTTTAAAGTCCGTCGAGTTCTTCAAGAATTTTAAGCTCACATTCAGGTACGTACAATATTCATGCATATAACCTACAGTAATCTAAAAATTTAGAACTCCTCAGTCTATTTTTGAAACGTAAAATTCATTTAATTTTTGCCATAGATGCTATTTTAATGAAATAAATTGAATTGCAGTAAATGCTACGAGTGCATGCATTTTTGGCTATCAGCAAATGATATTTTTCAATATAAATAAAATTTCCCCTATAGGTTGAGTTTCACTTAGAGACCAAGTGCCCCAAAAGAGACCAAGTGTCCCAAAATAGGCCAGTTGTCCCAAAAGAGGCCAAGCACCCGCAAAGAGAACACTGTCCCAAACAAGGCCATTCGTATTGCAATACTAGTGTGTGTATCATCTAAGTGTATTAACTTTTAGATATTTAAAAACCAATGATGGTACTTTTGTACCATCTCTATTGGAAATAAACTGTTTTTCTTTTTCTTTCTTTCTTTTCGTCCCAAAAGGGGCCAAGCGTCCCAAAAGGGGCCAAGCGTCCCAAAAGGGGCCAAGCGTCTCAAAAGGGGCCAAGCGTCCCTAAAGGGGCCAATTGTCCCAAAAGAAAATCACGACGTGCTCGTAGAGTAGTGTACCGCTGCAGATATTTCGCTAGCTCGGTACATTGCATTTAATCATTGCTTTAGAGCACACACTTGAACTGGATTCGTAAGAAACACGTGAAACGTAAACCAGCGACGCTAGTGCCAATTGAACTGCTTTGCCTATATGAAACTGCACTAATTTTGATTTTAAATTTCTACTATTCTCTTCTATTTTTCTAGTGTTAGAAATGGTCATGCGAAAATTGTACGGTAAACGCTAGCGAAAGTCATGTAAAGTATATTAAGGCTCTCAGTACATAAATTGTAAACATTACGCTTCAACTCTGCGACTTCCATTCCAAGTTCAGTGGATCTGAAATGGTAACTCGCGATATTCGGAGGAATGTTATACAAGTGCTAAGTATTGGTACGAAATAGGTTTAGCTCACTAGTACTTCTGCTTTGCTTAAGGGTATGCTATACGGATATAAACATCACCAAAAATGTGTGGTTCACGCTTACCTTCAAGTCGAGGGCGGGCAGGAAAGATGAGCTAATGGAGGGAGATGGAGTCGTGACACACGCAGATGTGTCACACTGGAGGAAGTTGTTCTCACACATGCACACCTCGCAGTCAGACACCAAGAATGTCTTGCCGGGCTGCGAACAAGAAGAATTAGATGCAGTTTAGAAACACTTTGGGAAGAATAAGCGACAACGTGGTGTGACTTCTGCTGGCTATGCTGAAGGTTACAATGAGTCTCTTGAGATAAGGAATCAACAAGATTTGTAGATTTGTGCTGTGATGAAAAAAGATTTCGAGTAAAATATTACGCATTGAAAAGATCCGAAAAATATTGGCTAATTAAACTGCATCTGTATCATGTTCATTTTGACAAATTTTTTATGTGTCGTTGAGCCATTGAGTTCATATTACCTGAGAAATAACTTGCTAACTCGATTTTGTGAAAACAATCCGTGCTGGTTATGTCGATCTGAGCAAATTAAACCTAATGTATGGGTAGACTTTTCAAGATATCCGAAATGAAATTATGAATATGTGTGTGTGAATTAATCATGGCACTAACGACATTACTCTCCCCTCGTACGAGCTAAAAATATGTGGTAACGTACACCTCAATCAAAAAAGTAGAATTACGTCTATTCACCATCTTTTTAGAGATTGAAACACATTTTCTAGATGTTTCCGTGAGAAAGACGCAGCTTCACATGTGGGTCTGAAGATATTCGTTGAGGGAAATATTGCTGGACATCTATCAATTAAATTGCCGTTAAACAGATGGATTAGCCTGTCGTGGAAACAGTGTTTAGTAGATTTTGTAACAGTATTTCCAACCCAATTTTTCTTTAAGTTGTAATCGACAACACTGTCGTCAAACCTTGTGAATTAGTAGATTCTAATTAATAGCACTCGTTGAACCGGTGAATCATGAAATTCTAATCAATAAAGCTGCCGTCAAACAGACGAGTTGAAGGATTCTACTCAATAACACTCGCGTCAAACCGGCGAGTTGACCGGATCAATAACCCTCATCGAACCGGCGAGTTAACCGTATCAATAACCATCATCAAGCCGGCGAGTTAACCAGATCAATAACCCTCATTAAACCGGCGAGTTAACCAGATCAATTAACCTCATCAAACCGGTGAGTTGAACGTATCAGCAACCATTATCAAACCGGCGAGTTAACCAGATCAAAAACATCCATCAAACCGCTAAGTTAACCGGACTTCTATGAACAACATAACAGCATTCTATTGATTAAAAACTAACAATTGACCGCATAAATACCATTGTAAGAAAAATTCGGGAAACGAAGAGTCTTACCGGTGCAGAAACTCCGTTGGGGAGGTAGCAGTTGCAATCGAAGATAGCGACGCAGCTTGACTTGTCTCTCAGGTACATCCCTGTGGGACACACCAGCCCTGTCTCATCGTCGGCACACGCTGGCGCGTAGTCGTTCGGGTTCTGCGGAGAAGAAAGAAAGGATGCTGTATCCCAATCAAGATTGGTACATATGAGGCCCCTAGAATCATACGGTAACAAGCGCCAAATACATCTAGAGAAAATGAGTTATGGATACCGATGTCATCCCCAAATCTTCTTTTGTCTGGAGTGAGTCATAGGTACAGGAAAATTTTTTACAAAATGGTCGAATGCGACCATTTACTGAGATACGATGGTTTGCAAGTCGCTAAACTTTGATTCGTTTCCAGACGTTTTTGAAAAGCAGCGCTTGGGATCATATGATTCTAAAGCCCTTATTTCATCCTGTACATTGTTTTTTCAAATGCCTTAAAACTATCACCTGGACGTAATGACGGTTACTCCCGGTCAATCCAGTGCCCATTTTCGACACATGGATAGAGTGGGAAAATATGGCTCAGTTCTAACTTTTCTTCGAAATGAAAGCAGCTCGAAATGTTCGTTTGATTTTAGTGTGCCCGGACTGAGTTCGGAAACTCTTCGAGCGTTTATTTTCCATCTGCTTTTATTCAATCGAACAACTTTTCACGTGTGATTTGAAGAGTTGAATCAGCTTCAAACCGATTATCGTGGGAAATCATTCACCTTTGCCCCTAATTTTAACGAGAAATTAGATGCTGTTCAGAGGAAAGTTATTCAAATGAAGAATAATCGTCATCGATTAACCCTTTCAATGCAGACAATACAAATTAGCTCCTCTTCAATTTTTTTTAGCATAGAAACCAAAGTAGAGCGATTGGGTCTTTGCATTGATGGTGGTTCAATCTAGTACCTCTCTGGCAATGATATCCAGCGCTGTCTGACAGCTCTAGCTTCCTAACAAAGTGTTGCACCATGGGTTCCCAAAATACTGTCGGTACACAAACCGTATCATCATTAATTTTTTTTTTATAATTTTATATATTTTATTGATTCTATCAGCTGTATAACCCCAAATTAAATGAAATTCATCGAAAAAAAAACATAAAAATTAAAGATTTAAATCATGGTAACGAAAGGGTTAAGGAGCATGTCTAGATAGACTCGTACAAATTTCTGACTTGCAGGAGAACATGGGAGTGCGCATAAGTACGTCTTATGCCAACAGAATTTTTCAGGACAAACACGAATTAACATGCTGAGAATTAACATTCAATGAACTCTAAGGATACTGATTACACACAAGACCCCAAGAGGCGCTCGGCACCCTTGACATTTGCTACACTTCCGAGACTTCCACGAAACACGCGGGACACTCACGAGACACTCACGAGGCACCCAAGACATCCACAACACATCTGAAATTCACGCAACACACTCGAGACACACACGAGGCCCTCTCGAGACCCCGAGACACTCACGAGACAGTGCCCGGCCTGGGCCAGCACGCGGCCGTAGTAGATACACACGCGCGCGCAGGGAATGGCGCGTTCCTTCATGGACTTGCCGGGCGGACACCAGTCTGTCGGGACACAATAATTATATCAATTTACATATATTACTTATTACGGGGATACAATATTTATATCAATTACATTAATTACTTTTTACCGGGATACAATATTTATATCAATTTAAATTGATGACTTATTACGGGGATACAATATTTATATCAGTTTATAGAAATTACTTTTACAAGGATACAATAATTATTTTAATATATAAAAATTACTTATAACTAAATTACCTATTAATAAAATTATTTAAATTTAAATTGTATATCAATTGTAAGTTCGTTTTAGTTTCACTTACCACAACAAGGATATTGAAAGAGGAATGATGAAGGCACCGTTTAGTGTGGAGTTGAGGGAATGTGGAATATATGCACCCACGAGGTGTGTTCACGCACAGGAGTAAACTTACGCATTCTCGTGTGTTATATGCAGGTATAAATAACAAACTCTACAGCAGAATGGTTCGGACTGATATAATAGTTGGCGTATTAAATGGAGGCTTCAAGAATGATTCCATGATTTAAATTTAAATGAGTATTGAATGAAATCGAGTAATGTCACCTCACCGATAGTATTTATAACCAAATAAAGAGGAATATTTAGAGTAAAATATATTTGGATGATTTTTTCCTTCGAATAATGGGATAAGGTGAAAATTCCAATTTCTTTTTTATTAGATCGAAACGAATCTTAAAAATAGAGAATATCAAACTTCTTTGCTGTTGCCTTTGTTTTTAGCGAAAACAAATGCAAATTCACATTTTTTCTTTATACTTTTTCGATGAAAATGTTTCCGAAAAAAAAAAATGTAATTTTTTTAGTTATTTTGAAGTCTCAATTGAACGCAAAAATCATGATTTTTTCATGATCAAAATTCGGTCAGAAGCCAGATCCTCATCCAAAATTGCAATCGTGAGCAAAAGCCTAGAACGTGAACTAAAATTCAAATTGCGACCCAGAACTGGGAGGCACCACACAGACTACGATCATAAGACCTTTTGCTGTTATACTTCTGCTTCGCCTCACCGTTATACATCTGCTACACCTCACCGTTATACGTCTGCTCCGCCTCACCGTTATACGTATGCTCCGCCTCACCGTTATACGTATGCTCCGCCTCACCGTTATACGTCTGCTACACCTCACCGTTATACGTCTGCTACACCTCACCGTTATACGTCTGCTACGCCTCACCGTTATACGTCTGCTACGCCTCACCGTTATACGTCTGCTACACCTCACCGTTATACGTCTGCTACACCTCACCGTTATACATCTGCTACACCTCACCGTTATACATCTGCTACGCCTCACCGTTATACGTCTGCTACGCCTCACCGTTATACGTCTGCTACGCCTCACCGTTTTACATCTGCTAGGCTTCACCGTTATACGTCTGCTCCGCCTCACCGTTATACGTCTGCTACACCTCACCGTTATACGTCTGCTACACCTCACCGTTATACGTCTGCTACACCTCACCGTTATACGTCTGCTACACCTCACCGTTATACATCTGCTACGCCTCACCGTTATACGTCTGCTACGCCTCACCGTTATACGTCTGCTACGCCTCACCGTTTTACATCTGCTAGGCTTCACCGTTATACATCTGCTCCGCCTCACCGTTATACGTCTGCTACACCTCACCGTTATACATCTGCTACGCCTCACCGTTATACATCTGCTAGGCCTTACCGTTATACGTCTGCTACGCCTCACCGTTATACATCTGCTAGGCTTCACCGTTATACATCTGCTCCGCCTCACCGTTATACGTC